>APFE030534954.1:41027-79742 GCA_000404065.3 Pinus taeda | reverse complement strand
CTTTGGTGTGATAATCAAAGTGCCATTGGCCCATTCAGCTTTGCAAAGATCCATTTCAGCATCAGCGCAGCAAACACATTGAACTTCACATGCACTTCATCAGAAAGCTCATTCATGACCATGTTCTTGAAGTGCAATATTGTTCAACAGATGATCAGGTTGCAGACATTTCACAAAGGCTCTCACAGAGGCGAAGTTCACTAAAATTCGATATATGCTTGGAGTTCAGGAAGTTGTCACTAAGGGGGGATAGGCTCTAGTGCCTCCTTCCTTCTCCTATTGTGTCATATTTGTAGATCCTTCAATCCTATCCCAAGTTGTTCTTAAGGGGGGATGTTAGGATATTCCGACACATAGGAAATAGTTAAGTTCAACTTGGTCTAGTATAGAGTTAGGTATAGAGTTAGGTAAAGTGTGTTTCTTTACGATGTACATTTGTAACTTACAATCCGACGGTCAAGATATGTAGTGATCCGACGGTTCATTCTCTCCTCGGTATTACCGACACTTGATCCGTGGCTTAACACCCGATTGGTCCATGAATTCTATTTAAAGCGCATGGAGGGTCATTTGTAGGTTCACCATGCATGAGAGAAGCTTATGTAAATTTTCATTCTTTTATTAATAAATTGCCTGTACTAGCCACGTTGGCGCAGGCCGTGGACTGTTTCCCTCTCTGAGGGTTTTAACCACATCAAAATACTGGTGTATTGATCTGTGATTTGTTTGTGAGCGGTGTCCTTTTGGTGTTCTGTCTGAGGAACTTACCCTGTAAATTCCTACAATTGGATCCTAAGTTTGTTCTTAAAGTTTAATAATTTCATGTATATGTAATAAAGTTCCCTCTGCAACATTGTTTGACATTATTAAAAAGACACTTAATTTAATATTGCATAATAATAATAAATATTTAATGGAAAAATATTGTTATTCGCACCTCGACATTGCGCACAAAATTTTAATTTTGTGTTTTATCAGAATTCAAAAAATATTTGTTTTAACAATCATTTTGGCTATTTGATGTTATTGTTGTCTTTTGACATCACCATTTCCGACAATGGAAGGCCACTCTAGTCGGTTTTCTTCACATCTTCGCATTCTACACATGTGGTCAATCAACAATGTCTTTTCAATTTTTTATACATTGTTCAAAATACGAAGGTGCGAATTCATACACTATCTGGAGATCAGAAATTCAAATTGAGCAAATACCGAGCAATATTATATATCATATTCTTCCATTGTGTGGAGCTCAAAAACTCATGTTAAGCATATACTAAAGAATACTAAACCGAAAAATTATAATGTTTCTTGTAATGAAAATGGAAGAGGCATGTCGTAAACAGAAAAAACACAAAATTACAAACTAACACTATGCACAAAAAAAAAAAAAAAGCTTTCATTTTGTGGAGTGTGATTTCCACATTTTTGTCTTCAACATAATAACGTTAACTCAATACTAAGACATTTCAGTATCATTAGAGTAAATATCAGGCTAAAGTGCTCATGAATTTTTCATGTACATTATATGTAAACCAATCAAAATCCTTTAAATTTAAAAAGATGTACATGTAAATATTTTGGAAGGAAAATTTAAAAAACTACTCTTTTTAATTGTATTTTGAATTTATCTCCTTATAAGTTTACTCAAATTTCAAATGTATACAATCATTGGATGCATAATTAAATTATGCATCCAACGAGCACCCATTATGCATACTTTTGAGAAGACCCACATTGATAGAAATTGAAGATACATCAAAAGAACATGTTCAACACGTTTTTTAATGTATCTTCATTTTTTTTTAATCAATGTGGGTTTTCTCAAAAGTATGCATAATGTGTGCTCGTTGGATATATAATTTAATTCCGCATCTAAAGAGTGTCTACACTTGAAATTTGAGTAAACCTGTAAGGAGATAAGCAAAAAATACAATTAAAAAAGTAGCTTTCATATTTTCCATCCAAAATTTATAACTATTATTTTATTATTTTTCCTTAGGAGGCCGCTTTTTGGACGAAAATTTCTCTAATGTATTTTTGCGAATGAATGAATCGACACGTAATTGGAAACGGTAAATGCTACCACTTATAAATTGGTATCGATATAGTAGTGGGTGTGAACCGAACTATGAAGTTGTTTTGTAATAGAGATTATTAATAGCCTATAGGCTATCTGTCATTATTAGAAAAAAATCACATTTAATTCAATTCATATATTGATGATATTAGAGCAACAAAAAAGTGCGAAGTACACAGAGTATATGGTTTTCAAATTTTGAGTTTTGTTTTTAAATTATTTCCACTACCCATAAATGATTTTTTAATTTCTATTTATTGAGATCATTCCATCAACTAGATTTCACATGCAGAATAGTAACAAATAACGCAAATAAAAAAAGCACAAAATTACAAACTAACGTTATAATTTTGAGATTCGTTTCAACATTGTCTATCGAGATCACAATTTTGCCTGGAACATGAATTTCAAAACTATTCTAGAATTTCCAATTTTGTTTTAACCAATAACAAATAATTGGATATAATACAAAAGCTCAAAGAATATGTTTGAAAAATTATAGAAAAAATTATCATAAAATTTATACATACTCAGATTCAGTAACAATTGTATCTAGATTCAAATTCTAAAGACCATAGCCATAATTCCGATATATACAAGATCATATTCAGAACAATCATAAAAAATAAAATTGTTGAACAAAGTCAGAACTGTAGCACTGAGAATTGGAAATCTTGATACATAATCATAAAAGTAAATGCATTTGTTCCAATGGGAACTAGGATTAGGCTCCCGTGAAACGTATTTCCCCTAGCAAACTAAGAACCATAATTGTAATAGTCAGTTTCATTGTGTGGATTTGTTATTATGCAGAGAAAGCTTATCTATGTTTCAATTGGATACTAAGTTTGTGCTTAGATTTTTAATAATTTCATGTATACGTAATAAATTTCCCTTTGCAACACCATTTGAAATTATTTAAAAGAAACTTAATTTAATATTGCACAATAATTATAAACAGTTAATGGAAAAATGTCATTATTCACACCTCAACACTGTGCAGAAAATGTCAGTTTTGTGTTTTATCGTAATCCAAAACTTCTTTGTTTCAGCAATCATTTTTGTTATTTGTTGTTATTGTCATGTTCACACATTTCCATTGCATAAAATGGAAGGCAATTCCACTTAATTTTATTTGGACCTTCACATTATGCACGTGGTAGATCAACAACGTCTTAGAATTTTTGACACATTGTTTGAAATACAGAGGTGTGAATTCATACACTATGCAGAGATCGGAAATTCATATTGAGCAAACACTGAGCAATATTATATATAAGATTCTTCCATTCTGTGGAGCCAGGAAATTCATGTTAAGCATATACTAAGGAATACTAAGCCCAAAAAAATATAATAGTTCTTGTAATGAATGTTGAAGAGGCACGTCGCAAACATAAAAAGCACAAAATTACAAAATAGCTTTATGTACAACATAAAAAAATCTTTCATTGTGTGCAGTGCATTTTCCGCATTTTTGTCTTTGGTGTAATGACATTGACTCAATAATGAGACGTTTCAGTATTCTTTTGGGGAATGATTGAATCAACATGTAATCAGGAACGATAACTGCTACCACTTGTAAACTAACATCGATATAGTAGTGGGTGTGAACCAAACTATGAAGTCATTTTGTAAAAGATATTATTGACAGCCTGTAGGCTAGCTATGATTATTAGAAAAAATACATTTAACTTGGTTCATATATCGATGATATTAAAACAATACCAAAGTATGAAGTACATGGAGTAGTCGGTTTTTGAGTTTCAATATTTAAAAAAAAAAATATTTCTACTACTTCCCATAAACATCAACTTTGTTGTTTTTGAATTGCTATTTATTGAGAGTGTTTCATCAAATAGATTTCACACGCATAATAGTAACATATAACACAAATGGAAAAAGCACAAAATTACAAACTAGAGTTATAATTTCAATATTCATTTTGACGTTGTCTACTGATACCACAATTTCGCCTGAACTACGATTGTTTTACCAGAATCTAGCCAAAAACTTCCAAAATGTTTAATTGTCAGAGTTAAAATCGTTTTTTCCCCTTTTTTGTGTGGTAGAAATGGATTCAGTACCATCAAAAATCACTAGGATACCCAAAATATTAAAGCTTTCCAACTGTAATCCAGTGTTCTAAAAATCATGTCGGAATTGTTATTGTTTTCTAGGTGAAATTGTGGCATGTTTAAAAAATGAGAATTATTTCAACTACTTCCTATAAACATCGAATTTGCTATTTTGAATTTATATTTATTCAGTGTCCTGTAAAACATATTTCACACGCAGAATATTAACAGGTGTTGATTGTTTAGCGTATCGATAAATCTATACTTAAAGGGCATTGAAAACATTACTAATTGAAAGAATATTTTAAATGTAAAAAGGTGGAAATGGCTACCAGAGGAAGGAAATAATCTATTTGCACTGATACGATTGAATCACTTGTGCTTATCAATCAGATATTTTAGTGGTCGGTTGTGTATTAGCGATATGTGAATCTTTCCACAGAAGAGAAGAATAACGATAAGAGTTGGTCTAGAAGATTAATGAATGCCGCATGCATCCTAGAAGTGTTTGATTTCAGAGAAATTGTTTATTTGTGCACACAAAATTTTGATTCAAAGACGAGAAAAATTATGCTAACATCCAAGAAGACTCCTATTCCTTTAACTCCAGAGGAATTCAGGCACATATTAAAGCTACCGAACCCAGATATATGCTTAAAATTCCTAGAAATAATTAGTTTTTTAGAGTCTAAAGCATGTGACATGAACATCATTCAAGATTTTATTTCGCCAACTTCTCAAGTTCCTTCTGATCTTTCTGTTCTAGATATTACTTCATTTAGATAGTCGTTTAGAGACTTTTGTTGGCTCTGTGCGCATCTAATGGGCTAAGAAACTATGACTAGTGTCCCAAGATCCATTCTCTATCTGATCTATTATTCATATTAAAAATTTTTGTATTCAATTAGGTTGATATTATTTCAAATGAATTATCTTTTCAATTAGTGAATGTGTTAAAAAATACTAGATTCTTCATGATAGTGTATCTGATAACAACCCTAGCCTTGAGTCATGTCTTTCATGACTTGCCGCATAACCCTAACTTCAATTTTAATGAAGAATTGATGCAGTTCTGGTATCCCATATTGTGGAAGCAGGAAGCTACTTCAAATTTTTGTCTAATCCAAGACATTTTTGTAAAGCAAATCATTTGCATGATAACTGGACAAGACGCCATCGAATATCCAGCAAAACATAATTTTTCCTATGGGGAAGAGGGATACATGAAGAAAGATAAAGTAATAAGGTTATTCAAATTTATGGGTTTTGAGGTAAATCACTACTGATTCCGAGAATTATTATAGATAGGTATGTTTTTGCCGAAGTTTGTAGACATTACTACGATTGGCTAGTTATATTTGAACAAGAAAAGAAAAAATAATTTATTTATTTGCCATTTATTGTTGGACAAGTAACTATGAAGAATACAAGCCACCTTAAAGAGCTTGTGAAGTCTTTTCATTGTTTTAATTTAAAAGAAGTTGAAGTCTGACGAAGCTTTGATCCAAAATGCCTATTTGTCACAAATTTAGGCGTTGTTAAATATGTGAGCTTGTTCACAAGAGTTGCAGAGGAAAGCAAAGAGATTCACAGTGCTCCAAGCAATAATTAAGAACCAACAATGAGTACTAGAGAAATTGTTGAAGAAGTGAGCATCAACACCAAAAACAAGTACAAGAAAAGAGGTACAAACCCTCCGCAACAATCTTCAGCTTGCGCATTCAGAATTGGTCTAAATTCATCTTCGAGTCAAATCAAGCAAAAATATATTGAAATTGAAAAGTTTATTCACAATTAGTGATCAGTTGGTGGGGATGATGAAGAGACTCGTTGGACATTGATTCTAGACATAATGAACATCCCTGTATCGGACAAATCCAAAAGTCCTCCAAAAACAGAAAGCATTGAACACACTATGAATGTGGATATTGAAATTGATATGCTACCTGATTGGGTAAGTATTTGTTTAGCCAAAAGTTAGAAATATTGGAGCACATTTTCAAATAAGCATCTACTTTCGATGATCGCCCTATCACTTTTCAAGAGGCAAACTACAGTAAGGACGGTAAAACACTGAAAATTGAAAAAACAAAGGTGCATGATAAAAAAATTATTGATAAAGTAGAAATGAATGTTGATGTGTCTAGAATCGTAACCAATGGACTCATGGAATTCCATCAAGTTACTAGTCACACACTTGTAGTGTCTATTGAGAAACAGGAAGCAGATAGCCTAATACTCAAAGCAATAATATAAGAGCTAGAAAATGCTCTAAATATGAGTCCTTTGTTGATGACTCCACCCGGAATATGAACTCTACCATCTGTAATTTCTACTGCTAGCACATCCCATGGATCTAATAAAGCTTTGAAACTTCTTAATGCAGTCAAATCTCAATTATCACTAATATATGCCAAAGACTAGAAATCATTGAACACACATGGCAAGCAATTTTTGATCTGCTACATTTAGCACAGGAAATCAACTCATTTGTTGATTTGGTTAAAAGTAATGTTAATGAAGACAAACATTTCATTAACAATGACTTACGTTTAGTCAAAGGCTTGAATTGCTGTCTGATCTAGAAAAAATAGAGAACTGCCAAATGCTAATCGAATGAAGCAAATCAAAGTTGGATGGTCTAAAAGAACCAACACACTAGAAAACATTATTTCTGAATGTGAAAGCATAAAGAATAGAAGAAGTGATGTGTTTATAGAGGCGGTGCAAATTTTTCAAGAGTTAAATGGTCCATGCATCATACATAACTCTGAGTTGACCACAAAAGATACATTGACAACTGAATTGAAAGAGCTAAAAGAGTTATTGGCAAGAAAATTTGATGATACCATTGATTTCACTACAAAAGAAATTAACAAATGGCTAATTATCTTTACTATTATTAATGAAGAGAAGTTTGTCTTAGCCTTTCAATTACAGAAAGAGGCCATGGAGATCGAGAAATAAATATTCAATAAACATGTTAAGCTAGAGATTACATATGGTTCAATTAAATATTTCATTAAAGCTACGTTGAAGAGATTCATTCAAGATGTCATTGATTTGAAAGACAGTTGCTAGTCACACAATTAGCGTATATGGTTTCACATAATTTAAGTGTCCTTAAATCTTCACACATTCATTTTTTGTTTACTAGTATTAAGTTGTTAGGATTTGTAAATTGTCTTAATGTCACCTCATATAATTGCTCAATGTAGGTCTTTGTTTCCTTTTGCAGTTGCATTTTTGCATATTACGGTTCACAGGAGCCCAATCCCAGTGCCCATTGGGACGAACACATTTACTTTCCAAGAATGCAGGAGTGGATAATTAAAGAGGAAAATCCTGAACGACTTGGTGAATGAGCTCATTAGCTGAGTTTCTGATCATTTTCATTGCCGATAGAAGCAACTTCCAGTCAAAATCAAAGTTCTTAATTTTTTTCATAAGATCTTATATGCATATGAATTATGTGACATTGCTCAAAAACATTGATGAAACATAAGCTTTCGAGGATATGCTTTTAATGAATAGCCGAGAACAATTTTAGATTTTAGATATATGTTCCATGTATTGTACTTATTTTAATCATAACTATGATTATTGAAATTTGATTCTCGATATAGTTATTTCTAGTGTGATTGTGTTGATTAATGTTCGAGACTTATGATTTGAGCTCCTGTATCATGCCATGCATACATGTGCCAAGAATACATACATACATACATATATATATATATATATATATAGATATTCTAGTTCTATTTGATATGAAGCTTGAATAATGTTGATTGTTTTAATATTTTAAATTTTATTGCGCTTTGCATGTATCTCCCTATTGTGTATAGTAATTTTTGTTTGTTTGTTTGTTTGTTTAATTTCAAAATGAAATTGATATATTGATTTTAAGCGATTTTGGTTTCAGGCTCTATAGTTGCTTCTTGTAAAATGTTTTGATCTTAAGCATAATAAGAACTTTGCGCAAAATGAAGTGTTATTGTTAAAAAAAAATGCTTAGTGTTTGTGTTGTTGCTATTACTTATTGATTTAAGATAATAATATAAACTATTTGCGCATTCGTTCACGCATTCCGAAAAATGTAGTAAGATTTAATAATTTTAATTTGTGTGGAATGCGGAAGTGTAGGAAAACCTTTCATTGTTCATTGCCCCTTCCGCACAATGAAAAATAGAAGTAATATTTCCAAAAAATTAGAAAAATATTTTTGAATTTATGGGAAAATAGTGGCCAAGGCCTATTATAAACAGAAAAAAAACAGTTAACAAATCAATCATCAAAGTGGCCAAGGAATAGTGAAGCTCCCTGCACAAATCCTTTGCACAATGAAATCTCTCCACACAAGCATTTGTTAATAACAAATACAAGTGTGTTGTAATGTTCCACACTTCCACATGTATCTTTTTGCACAATTTTACTGCACCATTATTATTATATATTAATGGAAATATTTGAATACTAAATAATCCATATATCCATATTGTGAATATTTTTTGTTTTCACAAAACTATTTGTCCACACAGTTCTCCCACATCAATATTTTCATATAATATTGGTAATATTTTAATACCAAATAATCTGCATCTTCATATCCCAAATTATTATGCTGCAATGTTCCGTACTTTTGCATGCATTCTCCCTCCGCATAACTTTCCTGCACACCTTCTATACTAGTTTTTAAACATTTATAAGACTTGACATTATCAAATACACTAAATATAGCGTGTTATTAAATCTATGTCTCTTTATTAAGCAAAGAATTAGCGCATAAGCAAGGATTACTAGTAAACATTAGTGTTTATAACATATTATAGTATGTAATCATTCTAATGATAACAAGTAACGTACAAAGTGTTGAAAGCATATAATAGTAGAGCATGTAAAAAAGGACAACTATGTAGCGAAACCATATATGCAAAAAACATGTTGAGACAAAAACGTTTGCGAAGATGCGAAACTTATAGTGACAGATATTGATTATGCTACAGACGAATTTGCACTTAGCATTGCTATTAATATATATTTAGCAAATGTCCATGGGGTCTTGGATAGACAGTGATCGGGTGCTCTGTTAAGGCACTCCTTAAAGTGAAGTCACTTGTTCAATTCCCTGCCCCGATCGGGCTGATATATTGGACATAGTGAAGATGTAGTCCTTCCAAGCTTATATATATATATATATTCGGTAAAATTGATACGCAATCATGTTATCACTCAAATTCTTAATATAATTTATTATAATGTCAATAAAATCATATCTATTGATATTATAAAATAATATTGTCAACATTTATTCAGTGAATTCAAATATATGCACAAGTTTCAACAACTAGTATGCGTCATAACAAATTGAAACGATGTGTGGATTTGCTTAGTACACTTCTATTTTCATATTTCTTTTACATAATGAAAGATTACTTTGCATATTCACAGTCTGCACATGTATAATGATTATTGGTCATAAACATATCAAGAAGAACATATATATCAATATTATAAAATAGTATTTTCATCATTTATTCGATGAATCGACACATAACCAGATATTATGAAATAGTATTTTTGTCATTTATTTGGCGAATCGATACATAATTAGGAAATCGTAAAAACCTAATTAAGATTTAGTTCTATGATTACCAAATATACTTTCAAATATTAATGGCAGGTACTATTAAGATCATAAACGTTTGTAGCAGAGTAATTGTAAAATCATTATATGTTTAGAGATTAAGCGAATTCAAGTCCAAAGTAAGAATAAATCTCAGATTGTAATGGATACCTTTAGTCAAAATCACATAGCTAGAAAATGTAACCATGCCTAGACAAAATCACATTGAATGCAATAAAACATCTACTGTTATTTGTCCAAATCGCATGAATTTTGGACTTTGTTCTTATTGCGTGTATTCTAGTTAATGATAGAATGCAAATTGTAGAATGCTTTAATGTGAGGCATAATGATTTCATTATTAGCCTTAATAATTTTTTGATATTCAGTAATACACACTCCAAAAAGTTTGTATGTGTAGATAGGTAACGTATACAAAAGTGTAAAAAAAATGAGTGAAGATTTTGCCAAACATATTGCTTTCTACGTATCCCTTTACTCTTCCATAACATAATCTGGTTGCGAAACAATGTTTGTGTATGAATTTTGTTGAATAAACAATGAAAATAGTACTTTCTAATATCGATTGATTTGCTACGAAGAAAGAAACATTATTTAGTGTCCATTTTCCGAATAAATGCTTATGTTAACTAGAAAAGGAAATAGACAAATCTACAAGTTAAGTTACGTAAATATTTTGAAATTAGGGAAATATTTTTTGGTTTGCAGCAAGATTGGAAAAATAATATTTTACACCGAAAGCAAAAAAACAACTAAACTAATGGTGATTTACTTTGATTTAGGGTATAGCCAACAAATTAAGTAGAGCAATATAGATAAATGTCACACATGGAAATTAATTTTGCTATTTTTGAACTCAATGACAAAAGAAGGTGAAATGCCACAACCTTGTACATCATAAGCCAAAATTTCTTCTTCTAATGTCCAAAAACTCCAAGAAGGATTGACACGATTTACATTTTTACTAGAGATAGATATTCTAAACTTTTTTTCTCCATACAATCTCCAAAACACACCTAAAAACACAATATATTTGTATAACATAATAAAAAAAAGAACAACTGACTAAATTCAATTACAGACCCTCCATAATAGAAGTGAATTGGGCTTCATTAAATTTTTTCTCAAGTCAGGAGGGGAGTCGTGGCCAACAACGGAGTCAAAAATACTCTCCTCATGTTTCACTAAAATCCTATGTTGCATCATGATATCCTCATCTGCTTCATTATGGTGCTTGTCAACATTAACATCCTCTGTCTGAGCCAAATTATCCACACGAAAATTCAACATTTCATTTCCCAATTGCAACAGCTCCAGATTGACCTCCGATATTTCCATTTTCTAGTTTAAAAGATCGAAATGGACCTGCGATTTAAATATAATCATATCAACATTATTTGAGACCAAACCAATGAGAAATTCCAAAGCACCTGCCATTTTAACTAAGGAAATGTTGAGCTCTTCCTCTCCAATTCCAGAATCGTGCTCCATAAACTTGATGTTGTGCCAGACCCGCTGATAAACTTGGTGAATTATGGCTCTAATATCTGACACTATTCTTCCAAAGTCACTCCAACAATACATATATACCATAGATCTAAATTTCCTTGATTTGAAGCCTTTTTCTTCGCCATTAATGCCACCTCAATGCACTGGTGCCAAACAATCAAGAAAATCATAGGCCATATTGTAAAGATTTCAGTCTGAAGAAAATTCCAATAATGGAAAGGTTATCACATATGTAAATTTCATTTGGAATATAAGAACAAAAGCCTCCCACCTTCAAATGAATTTATTAACCATTACTTCATCTCTCCATCTGTCCTTTATCTAATATAGGGTGTCCTTTATCCACATTTTCCTATTACATATATACAAATTTGCTTAGTATAAAAATTCAATAAGGTAGGGTTGTTTCGGTTTGTATTTTGTAAAATAAATGTTTTGATTCCGCTTTCATACTCTGCACAATGAAAATTTTCATTGTGTAAAGGATATGTAGAGGACAGGTTATGTGCAGGAGAACAAGAGCGCAGAGGGAAATTTATACTGTTAATGTGCAATTAACTTAATTATGAAAAAATCTAGAATCATTATTATTATGTTTCATTGTGCAGAGGACAAGGAATGTGTGAGAGAACAAGGGTGCGTAGGGAACTTTATTCCGCATGGAAAAAATTAGTTTTAAATTATTTTCCATTTAAAACTTTTACAGATTTAGCTATGTGGGAGTGCAGCTGCATAGAGCCATGAATCTGTATGGAATGAAGGATGTACTAAGGATGGGGTAAGTGTAAGAGAATGGGGGTGCATAGGGAACTTTATTCCGTGGACATGTAACTATTTCAACTATGAACAAAAAAAATATTTTGTAATGTAATAATATTTCACATTTGCTTGTTACATATATACAAATTTGCTTAATATACAGATTGATTAAGATAGGGTTATTTCAGCTTGTGTTTTGTACAATAAAATTTTTGATTCTGCTTTTGTACTCCACATAATGAAAATGTCGAATGTGTAGAGAGCTTTTATTGTGTGGAGTTTTTTCCACACTCTGCACAACCTTTAGTTAATTAATTAGTAGTATTCAAAATATGGAGATATGGATTACTTAGAATTAAAATATTACCAATAATATACAGTAATAATGATGCAAAATAATTGTGTGGAGAGAAAATGCATACGAAAGTGCAGAACATCACAATGCACTTGTATTTGTTATTAAAAAATGCTTGTGCAGAGTTTCTTCCACACTCCGCACAACCTTTTGTCAATTATTAGTGGTATTTATAATATAGAGATATGGATTATTTAGTATTAAAACATTACCAATAATATATAATAATAACTATGCAGAAGAATTGTGTGGAGAGAAAATGCACATGAAAGTGTGGAACATCATGGTACACTTGTATTTTCTATTGACAAATTCTTGTGCGGAGAGCTATCATTCTATTGTGTTTTCTATGAAATCCACACAACCTTTAGTCAATTAATTAGCAGTATTCATAATACGAAGGTATGGATTATTTAGTATTAAAATGTTACCAATAATATATAATAATAATGAAGCAAAAGAAATGTGTGGAGAGAAAATGCATACAGAAGTGCAGAAAATTGTGGCACACTTTTATTTGTTATTAACAAATGCTTCTGTAGAGAGCTTTGTGTGGATAGCTTTCACTATGCAGATAACTGAGTCTAGAGCTTACAATAAAAGCTTTCGTTGTGTGTAGGAATCTATGTCATAATATAGTAAACTATGGGTTTTATTGTAGCTATTAATTTTTCAGATTGTTCTATGTTGTTTCAATTACTTTGGCCCAATTAAATTATTGTATTAGAAATATTTCAATAGAAATTAATATTTTCAACCATCAACAATAATTGAAGATAGAATAATAAATGCAATGACAAAGGAGACAATCAACACATAAACAAGAGACACCAAACTTGGTCAAAGACCAGGAAAAAACTGCTATGGGGAAAACCCTTTGAAACTCTTCTTCTATTTGATTGTCATAAAATGTTCAACAAAGAGCACAATGAGCCCAATAAAAAATCATGCAACAAAATTAACCCAATAAAATTTAGAAATATATTCCTAGAATTAACCCTGATCAAATTCAACTGGTCAGGTCTTCGGTCAACTGCGATCAATTGTCAAAATCCAATCCTAGAGCTCAACCGCATGGAGGAAGAAGGATGTGTGTGACTGAGAGCTTCCAACCACACCTTTGTGCTTGCAAGTCTATGGTTACAGTTGGAAATTTCTTTTTACAATCCTGCGGTTGTGACTGAAAAACCCTAGAACATGTGTGAGCTTCAGACACTGTATTTTCGGACTTGTACAAACCACTTTCCTCGACCCAAGCTCATACCTATGCAAGCCAATCAATGAAGAAGAGGAGAATATGATGCTTCGTGATTTCCAAATGATATTGAGGTCAATTGTATTTATAAGCTTCCAAGGCACATATGGGTTTTTCTTCAAAAGTACTTTTTCCTTGTCCAAATTGAGCGCTTCAATAAGGAAAATTGGTCCTCTCAAAAAGAAGAATTGTGTCCCATGGTTGGTATTTGTCACTGAGATTCCAAAAATTAACACTCGCTCTCATCTAGGGAGAAAGTCCAACTACATCATGTAATCATCATAAATTCCATGTTATCATATCATATCCCATCTCTGCTCAATTCAATCTGCTGAAACATTCTCGAATCTAAATAAGAAGAATCATAAGAGAGCTTAAAATACCACTTTGTATCCATCAGGGAGCCACTGCTACCACCCTAAATCATTGCCAACGACGAGCCAATGATTTGAACTAGAAAACCTCTACTTGTGGAGAGCCAATGCTATGACCCAGGAAACTATGCTAGCAGGGATCCAATGCTACAACCTTGGAAACCTCTGCTAGTGGGGAGCCAATGCTACGAATCAAGAAACTATATCAGTGGGGAGCCAATGCTATGACTCAAGAAGATCTACCAATGGGGATCAAATGCTACGACTTGGGAAACCTTTGCCAGCGGGGAGCTAATACTACGACCTGAGAAACTCTACCTATGAGGAGACAATGCTATGACCTGGGAAACACTATCAGTGGGGAGACAATGCCATGACCTGGGAGACTCTTCCAGTGGGGAGCCAATGCTACAAATCGGGAAACTCTTCCAGTGGGGAGCCAATGCTACAACCTAGGAAACCTTTGCTAGTGGGGAGCCAATGCTACGACTTGGGAAACTTTGCTAGTGGGGAACCAATGCTATAACTCCAGAAAATCTGCCAGCAGGGAGCCATTTCTATGATCCAGGAAACCTATCCTAGTGGGGAGCCAATCCTACAACCTAGGAAACTTTTCCATCAGGGATAAAATAGATGACCCGGGAAACCTCTGCCATTGGGGAGCCAATGCTACAACCCGGGAAACTCTACTAGCAGGGAGCCAATGGTACGACCTGGGAAACATCTGCCAACCTTTCCAATGTGACCCAAAAGAGTGAAGTGGTAGAACACCTACATATTTAGCTTGAGCAGGATGCCACTTACCAGAAATAGTAAGGATTGTGTGTAAATCAAGCAACCAACTCCCATTGTCCATATGGGTGGCAAAGACAGATGCCAGTTGGGGTATATACTCTGCATAGACCAAGATAGGGGAGAAACATCTTCGACCATATAGGTGACAAATAGGGGTGATACCATATTTTTCAAAGATCCCTCAACCCAAGGAACCCTACATCTCAATTCCTCACCCTGGGAGCTTAGACAGGGGGAAGAGGCTGCTCAGTGTCCTTGGTCAGCCCAAAAACTCGCTCAGAAGGGTTACATCAATCGATGTTGTAATCTTCTCAGTAGTCAAAGTATGATGAATTCTGGTTTTTCCATATATATTCATATGTGTGTGTGTGTGTATCTCATACCACAATACTTTTTATGCTTGATAATTGGAGGCCCGCTACCTATTAGGAATAGATCGTCAATATATAAAATCAAATTCAAAGTCATATCTTTGATATGATTACTTCTTTTGATATCAATATTCACCAAGTAACTGTGAATAAGGGCATAGGCTTGAGGTTATTGCTTCAAACTGCTAATGAGAGACTTATTGTCTTGTACATCAAACCTTTGAGATTGTTCGACAAATACTTCCTCCTTTTACCTTTCAAAGCTAATATCCCAAACATATTTATTCCTAATTGATTCTTGAACCATAGTATCCTTCCAAACGTTTTCTCTTATAGCTCCATTATGTTGTTCGGAACTATCATCGGACTTGATCCCATTAGAGGGGAATGATCCCCTACACTTCCTTTTATTTTAGTGCCATATTTCACTTTGATGCTTGGTGTCATGAATATTTGCTAGAAGAGGTCTTCCAATGACTCTATATAGTCCTCCCACTCTAAATCCCAAAGTAAAGGCATATTTCATACGGGATCCCTTCGGTCGGGAGAGGACCTTTCCATTAATGAAGGCTATTCTCATTCCTTTATCTTCCAAGGAAGAAATAGATATCAAGTTCTTCTTTAATTCAAGAACATACATTACTTCATGAAGAATAATAGATTTTTCCAAATCAAATATGATAGTACCAAATCCCATCACTAAATATGTAGATTTTTCCCCAAGAATAATCTTCAAACATGTCTCCCTCTTAACCAGATTTGAGAGAACTTCCTTATTCCCAGTGAGGTGTCTAGAAGCCCCACTATCAACCAACCAACTATTGTATGAATCTGGAGGAGAATAACTAGAGAAGGTTGAAATAACAATGAATTTATATGGATAGTAGTTTCGTTACTTCCATACCCGAATGTTCTTGACTTCTTTTAAGGATGAGGGACTTGTTCACAATCATCCTAAGTATCTCTTCTTATTCAATCATTTCTCTCTTCTATAATATCACCATATTTTATCATTAGTTCTTCTATGATCATTACTTCTTATTCTATGATCATACATGTTTTTGTATTAGCTTTGATCAAACCTTAGAGAATTTCTCTTCTTCAGACAATCTCAAGCATAATGACCATGCTTGTGATAGTTAAAATATTCAACATCCCTTAATCTTATATAAGAGTCCCTTAATTAGGGAGATGACCTTTTCAAACCAAATGTTCTATCTTTTACCCTTTTCTTCTTATCTTGAGAACAAAATGCAGTGAGTTCTTCTTCTCCATGCTTATGAATTCTCCCTTTTGAAATCATCCTGGATTCTTTTTGAGTGAGCTTTCAAACAAGTTCATCAAATGACATAAAATTGTTGTTATTTCTCATGGTGATAATGAATGTTTCCCAAACAGGAGGGAGACCTTAAGAGTCATAGTTACCAATTCCATGTCAGGTACAATTTCTCCCAATCTCTACAATTGATCTTTAAGGTGAAAGATCCTCATGATAAAGGATTGCATAGTGTCTCATTTATTCATATTTATGTCATTTAGTTGATATTTCAAGGTGATTATTTCATTCGAATTGTTGACTTCATACATGTAGGGAAACTTATCATACATATTCTTAGATTTATTCAAATTCCCAACATAAGCAAGTAAATTATCTTATAAACCATCAATAGTAATTTGTTTTTATTTTAACTCACCTTTCTTGTACTTATTCTTAGCTGCAGTGGAAGCATTCTCTTGAGGCTCAAGTACTTTTCCTTGAATGAATTCCAAAACATTGTTATTATCAGATATGATCTCCAACCTGATTTTCCATGCAACAAAGTTAGATGAGTCACCTAACTTCTCATGCTTCTTGAAGAAACAAGAATACATCTTGAGTAGATTAGTTAGGCTCCTTCAACTTTTCAAAGATCATTGCTTCAATGCTTGTCTCCTTTTGGACTTGTACTTCACCTTTGCTCTGATACCATGTTAAATATTCATATTTTTCTATGTTGTTTCAATTAATTTAGCCAAATTCAATTATTTAATTAGTAATCTTTCAATAACAATTAATATTTCCAACCATCAACAATAATTGAAGATAGAACAATAAATGCAATGATGAAGGAGATAATCCACACATCAACAAGAGACATTAGATTTAGTGAAAGATTAGGGAAAAATGGGGAAACCCTTTGAAATTATTCTTCTATTATATTGGCATAATTTTTTTAGAAGAGAGTACAATGATCCCAATACAAAATCAACCAACAAAATTAACCCAACAACATTTAGAAATATATTCCCAGCATCAACCCAGATTGAAGTCAACCTGCTCAGTCTGTGGTCAATTGCAATCAAATGTAAAAATCCAACCCTAGAACTCAATCACATGGAGGAAGAAGGATGTGTGCTTCTGAGAGCTTCCAACCACAACCTTGTGCCTGCAAGCCCGTGGTTACAACCGAAAATTGTTTTTGACGAGCTTGCGGTTGTGACCCAAAAACCCTAGAACACATTCAAGCTTCGAACCCTGTATTTTCAGACTTGTACAAACCACTTTCCTTGACCCAGTCTCAGGCCTATGTGAACCAATCAATGAAGAAGAGAAGAAGAAGATGCTTGGTTATGTCCAAATGAGCTTGAGGTCACTTGTATTTATAGGCTTCCAAGGGTGTCCATTTTATTATTAGGGTTGACCTATCCAAATGTGCACATGTGGCTTTTTCTTCAAAAGTGCACTTTTCCTTGTTCAAATTGAGTGCTTCAATAGTCAAAATTGGTCCTCTCTAAAAGAGAAATCTTGTCCCATGGTTTGAATTTGTCATCGAGCTGCAAAAAAATAATAGTAGCAATGTGTTTCATTGTGTAGAGCTTTCATTATTGGTGGGGGGGGGGGGGGGGGGGGGAGAGCTTATCTTTGTTTTAATTTGAATAAGTTAATTTTGTGGAGCTTTCAATGAAATATTTTATTGTGCAAGGGAATATTTCTCCACACAATTAAAGCTTTCATTAAAAAACTATAAGCTTAAAAATATGTTGATGGCATTCAAAATCCTCCAACCAAGGGGGTCTCCCCAATATGTAGTCCCAATTGGACCTCACGTCGTTTGTAGTAGGAGCCCCAACCAGGAATATGGTCGATTGCTATTATTCTTAGGAATTTTACTTGGATAAAATTATCAACATAAGATATTATATAACAATATTTTAATCAAGAAAGTAAGTTGACACTATGAGGCATACAACTACAATGTATATAGGATACTTTCATGGTAGGGAAGTAGAGAGTGAGCATCTAGAAGAAAAGTAATAGTACTATCCTAAAAGATACACACAAGAGCATGGGAACACTTATTAATTAATTTGTAAAGTATTTCAAAAGATAACAATGATCATAAAAGTAATTAACAATGCACATTCAACAAGATTCATACCAAATCCAATGAAATAATTCATTTTCATTAGTATCTATTAACATAAACATATGCTGCAAAAAATGAAAGAATAGTTTCCCAATCATTCAAAACAAATTCATGAAAGTGCATTGGCTCTAAGAGCTTCATATATAGACTGAAAGTCTCGAAATACACAATTACAATGTTGCCACACTAAGGCCCAATACAGGAACATTTTGTTGAAAAAATGTGTGACTAGGTTCGGTCTTCGTAAGTATGAAATGTATTCTTGTAAATCATAAAATGAAAAGAAATTATTATTAATGAAGCATGAGTTTCATGCTCGAGTTCTTTTATTTTATAGGTAAAGCACCCATTGAGTGCTTCTAGGGTTTGTCCTAGGTTTAAGAATCATAGTCATATATTGAAGACCCTATGGGCACATTGTATCTTGTAAAGAAAATTTTGTTTTGTCTTTAATGTGTCAAAATACCTACAAGATCAAGTCGGCCTAGGAGTAGTCAAAGTTGGCCTACATGAAGAGTCACATCTACTCTTGAAGAAGCTTATATATAGAGAGGAAATCGTCCTCCATTAGACACACTCATCTCATTCTATGTGAAGAAGAGGAAAGAAAAAGGAAGTCGAAGAAGAAGGACGAAGAAGAGAAAAAGGAAGTCGAAGTGCTTGGGTAAAGTCTCTTCCTCTCTCTCTCTCTCTCTCATGTAGAAGTTGAAGCTAGGGTTTCTGTGCCGGGGCTATCTTCGGTTCAATCTCAGAGGAAAGAGAGAAAGGAAGTCAATCGAAGGTCACTTAGGGTATATCACTAGCCATAAGTCACAAGGAAAGGTAGGTGAAGGGAAGAGAAGGCCATACAAAGCAGATCAAATTTTTCTAGAGGAGCAACAACAATTGTAGCAATTTCCAGAAGATGGAATTTCGAATCTACAGTAGGATTTTAAAGTTCTTGTAGCAGGAGGCTGAGTTGATCTTAATCTTTGAGGGTATTTGTCTAAGTCATTAGGTCATAGTATTCATCAATTGAAGGATCTATAAGAAGAGAAGAGATTTACGGGTTTTCCCTACAAGAGGAGAGGTTTTGGCCCTTGCTTGCAAACTATATAATGTGTCACTATTCTTATTGTTTTGGTATCTCTTTCATGTATCTCACACTATAATAATAAGGAACAAGGCCAATAAGGAAAAATGTAACACAAACAATTATCAAGGTAAAGAAAATTAACATATTCATTTCCCCACTGAATTCTCAACATGGTTTCAGATCTAAGGTCATCTAAGGGCATCATGAAAATATCCTCTATAGTAAAGAAGTTCATGAAGAAGATTGCAAGCCATCTCAAGCAAGGTATCAAGGAAGCATGGAGTTTCCTATTCTATACAAAGAAGGTATCAATCAAATAAAATGATGAAGGTCTCTTCTCAACTCTCTCTAGCACATTCCAAGATGAAGACATTTTGGTAATTGATAGTGGTGCATCAAGGCACATGACTGGCCACTCCAATCAATTGAAGACCTTATCAAAAGGAAAATCTTCTTATTTAGTGGAATTGGAGATAACAATAGTTATCCTGTGAAAGGTATCAGATCAACCTCCATATAGTTGGAAGATGGAAGCAACATTCTATTTGTTCTAGGTTTTCACAAAAAATTACTTCCCATTTCAAGTCTAGAAGAAAAGGGTGATAGAGTATCCTTCATTGATGGTAAATTCATTGTATGGAGTAAAGACTCAAGTATATATCAAACTAAATTCATTGGCATTAGAGAAGGAATACTTTACAAACTAATGTCTCCTGTAGCCCAAGCCCTAGTTCACATTGAAATTAGCCGATGTGAGTTTTGGCATAGAAGATTTGGTCATCTACATTTCAAAATCCTTCCAACTCTAAGTTCCATAGTAGACAGAATTCCAAATCTGAAAGAAGATTGTGAAGGAGTTTGTAAGGGATGTGCATTAGGCAAGAATACTAAGATACCATTTGGAATAAGTGCTTCTTGGTCAAAAGAAATCTTAGATCTTATTCACTCCAATGTATGTGACCCAATGAATCCTAAATCTCTTGGAGGTCACCTATATTATGTCACATTCATTGATGATAATTCAAGAAAGTGTTGGGTTTACCTAATAAAAACAAAGGATGAAGTATTTCCAAAATTTCAAGAATTCAAAGTTGAAGTGGAAAACCTTATAGGAAAGAGAATCAAGATATTAAGATATGATAATGGAGGAGAATATACAGCCAAATAAATTATAGCATTTTGTAAGGATTTTGAGATTAAGAGGGAGCTAATAGCCCCATACAATCCTAAGAAAAATGGAGTTACAGAAAGAAAGAATATATCCATTGAAGAAAGTGTAAAATCAATGATACACGACCAAGATCTTCCTAAGTTCTTGTGGGAAGAAGCCACGAAGACTGTTTTCTACATTTAGAATCAAAGTCCCCATAGATATCTAGACAAAAAAAATCCAGAAGAAGTGTTCACTGGAAAGAAGCCATCTATAGATCATTTCCGGATGTTTTGGTGTCCTACATATATCCACATACCTAAGGATAAAATAGAGAATCTAGACCCTTCAGGAATGAAGGGAACATTTGTTGTGTAAAACAACTCATCAAAAGCTTATAGAATCTACACGAAATATGGAAATCACATAGAAGTTAGTGGTGATGTCATATTTTATGAAAGTATAGATTTCAAGAAATCAAAGGAACTTTCCATAGACTCTAATGATGAAGAAATTCCCATATTTTAAGAAGATGTGGATAAGGGAGAAGAAGAATCACACCATGAAGAAGAAGGTCCTAGTGAGCCAGTTCAACTTGCGGCTGTTACTGAAACAAGAAAAATACCTGATTGGTTAAAATCTACTCTACTTTATGCAGAAGGTCATGAAGCAGTGAAAGGATCATTCAAAGAAATCAAGAAACCCAAAAGATAATCTGGGTATGGTGCATGCATGACAAAACTAATAGAAGAAGAATTATCCACTTTTGAAGAGGCTTTAAACAATCAATAATGGAAGGATGCCATGAATGAAGGATATCAATCCATAATGAAGAATGGAGTTTGGGAGATCGTACCTAGGCTCGAAGATAAATATGTGGTTACTTCCAAGTGGATCTATAAGATCAAACATGTAGCTGATGGAAGTGTAGATAAGTATAAAACAAGATTTGTGGCTAGAGGATTCTCACAACATAAAGGCATTGAATATGAAGAGACATTTCATACAACAACAATATATACAAAGATTCAATCATTAGTCTCTTTGGAAACATTGATGGGATGGAACATCCACCAAATGGATGTCAAGATTGTGTTGATGAATGTCACAATAGATGAAGAAGTCTATATAGAAAAAACCTTGGGATTCAAAGTTAAAGATAGGAAGGCATATGTTTGCAGATTTAAGAAAGTACTATATAGCCTCAAGCAAGCACTAAGGGCATGGTATGCTAGAATGGATGCATACCTACAAAGAGTAGGCTTCACAAAAAATTATTTTGATTCAAACCTTTATATCAAGGTTGTAGATGGAGAACCTGTAATCATTCTTCTGTACATATATGATATTCTCTTGATAGGTGTTGAAGGTCAAATTGAAGAATGTAAGAAGCAACTAGCAGCATAATTTGATATGAAGGATCTTGGGTTGATGCATTACTATTTGGGACTAGAAGTCTGGCAAGGATCTGATGAAGTCTATTTGGGTCAAGGAAAATTATGTGATCAAGATGCTGAAAAAGTTTGACATGATGGATTGCAAACCTATAAATACTATGATGATCACAAACTTGAAGAGAATAAGGAGTTATGAATCTAGCCCTGTGGATTCTCCCAAGTATAGACAACTCATTGGCTCATTGTTGTACTTGGTAAATACTAGACCAAACATATGTTTTACAGTAAATGTTATGAGTCAATTCCAAGTGGAGCCGAAGCATGATCATTGGGTAGCAGTAAAACACATTCTGAGATATCTACGAGGAACCATCCACTAATGTCTAAAGTATGATAGAAGGAATGATGTCCAACTGATTGGATATACAGATTTTGACTGGGGAGGCAGTGAGCAAGATGAAAGAAGCACTACAGGAGTATGTTTCAGTTTAGGATCCTCCATGGTCTCATGGATGATTAGAAAGAAATGCATCATTGCCTTGAGTGGTGTTGAGGTTTAATATGTTGCATCATGTGAAGTAAGCAAAGAAGAAGTATGGTTGAGGACGTTGTTATCCGACCTATTTGATAGACTGTTGAATCCTACAGTGATACTTTGTGATAAAACCAATTGTATATGTTTTTTCGAGGATCTAGTGTTTCATGGAAAGACAAGCATATAAACAAAAAATATCACTACATATGAGAGCTAGTGAAAAATGGTGTGCTGCAGCTACAATATATCTCCACTAATGAGTAGGTAGCTGCCATACTAACAAAGTCAATTCTCAACAATAAGATTTTATACTTAAGAGATAAGCTTAGGTTGGTTGATGTATCATCCCTAATTGAGAGGGACATATAGACACATTATTCTTGACTTCAATTAGGAAGACAGAATAGAGGATTGAGTAATCATTTGGCATCTAATACTCTTTGAGGATGAGATATGGAATCCAAAATAAGAGGAGTCGAGGAGGAAAAATATTCTTTAAGGGATGGCCACCCATGGAAGGTCATACTCGTGGAACACCTAGGTGGAGTATGTACCTTGGGAGACAACGATTATGGTGTCTATACATCATTGGTCTCGCTAACAATGTGCTCAAATCTCGTGGAGAGATAGAGCTGTTAGTCAAGACCTTGCTATGTGACAATGTTGGTTGATATGATGCTATACAAATGGGTTACCGATCCGACTCTTTTTATGAGATCTCTTCAAATTGAGAATGACCATGTACCTCTTATGAATACCTCCCTAGTTAAGAGGGAGTGTTGAAAAAATGTGTAACTAGGTTCGGTCTTCATAAGTATGAAATGTATTCTTGTAAATCATAAAATGAAAATAAATTATTATTAATGAAGAATGGGTTTCATGCTCGAGTTATTTTGTTTTATAGGTAAAGAACCCATTTTGAGTTCTTCTATGGTTTGTCTTAGGTTTAAGAATAATTGTCATATATTGAAGACCCTATGGGCACATTTTATCTTGTAAAGAAAAAATTGTTTGTCTTTAAAGTGTACAAAAACATCCAAGATCAAGTTGGACTAGAAGCAGTCAAATTTAGCCTACATGAAGAGCCATGTCTACCCTTGAAGATGCCTATATATAGAGAGGAACTCATCCTCCATTATACACACTCATCTCATTCTATGCAAAGAAGAGGAAAGAAAAAGGAAGTTGAAGAAGAAAGATGAAGAAGAGAAAAATGAAGTCGAAGTGCTTGGGTAAAGTGTCTCTCTCTCTCTCTCTCTCTCTCTCGTACATACAAGTCGAAGCTAGGGTTTCTGCATTGGAGCTATCTTTGGTTTGATCTTAGAGGAAAGAGAGAAAGGAAGGAAAAAAAAGGTAACTTAGGGTATCTCAATATCCTAAGTCATAAGGAAAGGCAAGTGAAGGGAAGAGAAGGCCATACGAAGAAGATATAAGTCTTCTAGAGGAGAAACAATAGTTGCAGTAGTTACCACAGAATTTTAGATCTATTGTAGGAGCTCAGAGCTCTTGCAGAAAGAGGTCAAGTTCATCTTGATATTGGAGGGTAATTGTCTAAGTCATTAGGTCATGGTATCGACAATTGGAGGATCTATAAGAAGAGAAGATATTTAAGGGTCTTCCCCTCAAGAGGAGGGGTTTTGGCCCTAGCTTGCAGCCTATATACTATGTCACTATTATTATTATTATTTTGGTAGTGAATAATAAGTAACGAGGCTAATATGGAAAAATGTAACACAAACAATTATCAATTTAAAGAGAATTAACATATTCACTGCCCTACTGAATTCTCAACACATTAAGTCACCATTTTCTCCTCCAAAGAAAGATCTTCTCTCTTATGCAAAACTAGAGAGGCAAAGGTGAAAAATCCAAATTCCAAAGTCCTTTCTCTTGAGTTATGAGGGTGTATTTATAAAAAATGAGGTGACTCTTCACCTCCCATGTGACTCTTGACCTCCCTCATGACTCTTGAGCTTCCACTATGACTTTTCAAATTACTATATGACCTTTGAACTTCTAATGACTTTAGGAATTTCTAATGACTTTTCACATTCAATGTGGGACCCTTGTTCTTCCACACATTTACATTTTCTCATTTTTGAAAATACAATAATTGCATTCCACAAATTTTGTGTCAATATACATTGATGCATATGAGTTTGCGATGACACTCGGATAAGCCATGGCTTACCATTAATGAAATGAAACTTCATTGTGATGTGTCTGGGCCAAGCCCTTCTCCTAGCTACCATATTTGTATCTTATTAATGATGGATCCTTAATTGTTATTTAAATTCATCATCCAAAGGGTATGGATTAGTGTTAGAACCTTCCAAGTGAACATGAGATGCCACCATTCTGTCATGGTGCAATATTTCTTCATGTCATTCATGATAGTTCTTTCTTTTGCTCCTTCTTTGCAAGTTCTCTCTTATTCACTTTCCTTTATGACCCCCCTTGAGGATGACATTTCCATGTTCCAATGATATCACCTACAAATGAAGGGCACCATGACAAGCCAACATTAGTCTGGAAATATCCTATTTTACCTCTGCTTTCTCATGAAAGATGTTGAATGTGATGGATCTGTGCAAGGGATGAAAGGGAGAGGATTCCTTGGATACATTGTACAGTTATAGGAGGTAAGAAGTGGAAAAATATGCACTATAAATTCATACTATGCAATGGAAAGATAAAGAGACAAGCATGTGTATGAATTTCTAGTAATAGTTTCTAGAGCCTTGATACTTGAAGTTACCCAAGCGAGAAAGAGAGACTAGGTATTGCATAGTTCTCTATTACAAGGGTCTAGGGATGACTCACTATTGACTATAACCGTGAAATATGTAGTAAAGGGAGGGCATGATAGGTCTCCTGTATAGTGAGGGAGTCTAGGAGACAAGGTACTGAGCTTGCTAACTGATGATGTGAAATGAGGAGTGCTCAAAGAGGAAGAGGAAAATATTGCGCAGTTGGGAGTCAAAGGGACTAAGGGAATACCCCACTATCCATCGGAATTGTGAAATTCACATTAGAGAGCAAGAAATGATAATTGATTGCATAGTGAGGGGTTTCAGTCAACAAGAGGATCAAGACTACTCATTGTAACTATGCAATACACAATGATTGAGAGACAAGCTCATAGAATTGCATCGTTGAGGACTTCAATGACCTAGAGGTAACCCATTGCTCACTAGAATTGTGTAATGCATATTAAGAGGCCCACCAGATGTATGGATTGTGTATTTGGGAAATATAAGAATCTAGGGAAGCAGGGTTGCACATTGTAACTGCGTAATGTGAAATAACAGAGGAGGTTTCAGATATTGCGTAGTTGGGAAAGTTAGTGACACAGGGAGGCTCCATTGCACACTGAAATTGTGAAATGTGCAATCTAGGGTAGGAGAAATAATGACTTGAGGAATTGGCAGGGCTAAGCGATCAGATAGATGACCTAGGCTCCAAGGTTGTTCAATGTGCTGGTGGAGGGGACTGTCCTTAAGATGAGAAACGTGCACAGGTCTGAGAAATAAATATTTCATCACTGAGAATTATGAGAGTGTAGAGTACTCATCATTTTCCTAAAAGATCAACTATACTCATGATTTCTGTAAGATGTGAAGACAGGGAAGTGCCCCAAAATTGGCTAAGTGTTGGATCAATTGAAAAAGGGAAAAATATCATGTAATAGTTCCAAACCTAAATCACACACATGTATACCATCAAACAAAAGCCAATAGAATGCACTTTACTCAAAATCCACATACATACCTTGAAATGACATCAAAGAGACACCTATTTCCAACTGCAACAGTTTAAACGTAGCTTTGTGACACTTATAATACAAGTTATGAAAGGAGTGTCGATTGCAAACAGAAAGTGTGCTAAGTTATGGGAATGTGTCTAGTGCATATTATTATGACATATAATATTCACAAATGTAGAAGAGTGCTTTAGAACTACCTCTAGTTGTGCGCTAATGTGAAATAACACATGCAGGAGTGAAAACAACCAAACGTGACACTTTTGACATTAAGAAAAAGTGAAAATGACACTATTAAAGGCTAAAGAAAGTGAAAGGGACAAATTCCAGAGTGAAGAAAAAGGAAAAGTGACACTTTTTAAAGTGAAAACAAGCAAAAAAAACAGTCGTGAAAGTGAAAGCGAGACTTATGAAATAAAAAATGCACAAAAGAAACTGTTGAGAAAACTCACTGGGATGGTTATACAATGCAACTAAGAGTGAGAGAGAGATTGTAAAGTGATATTGCACACTAAATTTCAACAAAGATTAAAAAGTTTTCTATCCTCATAGATTGCATGTTCGCTGTCCATAGGGATTGCACAAACACTGTAACTAAACATTGTGCATGCATTATTCCTAGAGACTATGCTAGCCTTACTCTCAAGAACTACGCAATGACTTTTCTCAAGGATAGACATTGGTTATTGAGCATGATAAAAATGGGTGTGATTATGGATACACTAAGGACTAAGCATGTGTAAGCCAATGGTTTTGGCTCAAACATTTAGCAAATCAACAACCAATCATGAAGCGACTAAGAACAATCAAAGAACGACTGATGATAAGATCATAAGGAGGCTCCAAAATTCAAGTGGAGGCAAAATTTTGGAGGGTGTTTGTCACAATAACAACAAAATCATAATAATAAATTAAAATAATATAACTTTATGACCAAATCAAATTTATTTAATAATCAATTTTTATCTATTGCTATAAAGAATTAATATTATTATGAAATAAAATTCAGCGTCATTTATGAATGCATGCAGGGAATCAACTGTAAACTTAGATTAAAAGACTATAAATGAAAAATGACACTAATAGTCTAATATAGTTGTATCCATTAAATTATGTGAAACTTTTTATATCTCAATGCATTTCATACCCAAAGTTAAAATTGAGGACCTAATTATTGCTAAAAGCACGTGTCTGATTAGATATTTAGATTCTAATTGCAAAGTGAAAATTAGAATTTTGATTAACAAAGTTGCCATTGTCTAACATTGTCTTTAAATATAATTGTTACACTCGTAGTCATTTTCCCATATTTCATATTAAATTAAAATTTCAAGGCTATTTTCATAGATTTGTTCCCAATTTTTCCTGCAATGTCTTGCTAGTGTTGTTCTTCCACAACCTTTCTCTTTCATTTGCATATCACAAAACTAACCTAATGAAACAAAATATCAATGCAACATTGGTAGCTCTAATTTTTCAACATGTTATATAAGTATTAACGCTCCATATTATATTTAAGCATTCCACATAATGTAATCTCTTTAGCCATAACCACCAACTTCTCAATCACTTTTAGCATGTATTTTCAACTAATGATCTTACAAATTTCCTAATAAACAACATAACCATAATTATAGCGACTTGTTACATTGTTGGAAACTTTCCTTGCACAAAACTTTCATTGTGTGAAGCTTTTCTTGTGCAAAGATTTCATTGTGCAGAACTTTCCTTGTGCAGAACTTTCATCATCATTTTCTTTATCTATGCTAATTATGTGTTATTACAACAAGCAATTCCTAGGACCTTAATAATTATCGAAAAATCCTCAACCGCTTTCTCTTTAGTATGGGTGTGATATAGACAAAACAAAATTTATGATAATCAAATCCCATAAGATCATTTATCACACTTCCGTATATGACAATAATAGTTTGGAAGAAGAGTGTTTTTTGTTTGTACAATGAAACATTGACTATGAGAAAACCAAATTTAATTTTAACTTGATGAGAAAATCAAATTTATTTAATGATAAATTTTTATTAGTAGCACTTTCTTCATGATTGAAATGTGTTCACTGTTCATTATTTTGCATGGTTTATTATTATTATTATTAGTCCTTGCCTCAGTAGTTATTAATATTATTAATCCATGACACACTACTAGTCCCTACCTCAATAGGGACTCTATCACTCGCCTCGCAGTCAAATCCTAGTGACCATCGATTAGTTTTTACTACAATGTTTTCTATCTGCACGTCGAAGTTCATTAAGTATTGATTATTTATGTTGTGTTAACTAAAGTTTCAGAAAATGCTAAATATCGCTATTCTTTTGTAAATTCAAAAGTCATTTTCTGATTTCTGGAAGTCTTGTTTCTAATTTTTCATTTCCAAAATGATGCTTCTCTTTACTCAGTATCTAATACGTCTGTTGAATATTTATAAGCTAGCGTGACAATTGTGACCACTTATTTTAGTTATGTTGTTCATAGGAGCATTCATCAGGTGTTCATTATGTAGTTTTTTCAGCATATATGTTATGAATGCATGTTCGATCACCCCTCGAGGGAGTTGGTTGTAAATATATTTCTTATTCAAGTTGTATGGTGTTCTTCTAGTAGTTGCATGGTGTGAGGGATTATCTCTGAGAAGTCATTTCAAATGTAGCATTTTTTTTAGGTAAACACTACATTCTTTGTTATTTTTTTTCCCAAGAAAAAAAATCGTAATTTTCATTAGCAATAAGAAAATTACATGGTTGTAACATTTGCATGTGAATATGAAAAATCGTAGAAATGGACCAAGCCATTCTATCCAGATTGGTGTTCATATAGATCATGCATTATATACAATAAAAAACATAAATATATACAACTAGTAACATAACTTGTTCATATAGTTCAAAAAAGAAAAACACAAAAATGCATATAGCCGCCGAATGATCATGGCAAATCATTCAGAATCTTCCCCAGCCAGTTCAATGAAAGGATGATGGAAGTACTGATAGGTCTACAAGTCTTGAAATTCTTGAATCATCCACTGTCCCTTGAGCTGCTATGTGGACTCCTTGGAAATAAAGTTAGTGATTGAATTCCTTTCCCTGTATATATGACATCATACAATAAAATCAAAATGTGATTTTAAAGTGATGAATTCATCCAGTAAACCCCTGAGTGTGTGCACGTGATAATGATATGTAGAGTTGATCCAATTTATAACAAGATTAGAGTCCCCAAATATCTAAATCCAATTGCAGTTTTGTTCTAGAGAAAAAATGAGAAGGTGTCTGAGACTGTTGAATTCAACAAAATTGTTGGTGCCTCTCCCCAATCCCATTTTGATCTTTTAGTAATGTGATTCATTAATGTGAAGTACAACTCCACCCCCACATCTAGTGTTCTAAGCCGACCCATCAAAATATGCCCAAGAGATATTCTTATCAATAACTTCAGGAGTGATGGCACTGGAAAGTTTTGTTGCCCATTCCTCATGGATCAAGTGATATAATGAAACAATGTGATTGCAAGTAGCTAGCCATAGGATAGGGGCATCCTAAAAAATAGTTTGATTCCTGACCAGCCAAATACCCCAACAAACTAGCAGAGGGAGGTTTCTTATTTTTTGTGACGCTGTAGAATTCCACCAAGATTTCCAGGCACTAGATAGATAGTCCCATTCCATAAGATTTCCAGGAACTAGATAGATGAGTCCCATTTCATGTTTGCATGATGTTAAGGGATATAGTAATATGTATCCACACCTAACTTATCACAGGACAATGAAGGAAAAGGTGATCAATATCTTCGGCTCGGTCATTTAAAAGACAACATCTATATGGTCCATGATAGGCACGATGATTTAGGTTATCATTTGTGGGCACTTTGTTTGATAGAATACACCACATGAATAGACAGGATTTATGCTTTGTGTTGTGCTTTAAGCTTCCGCAGTGGATGTCACCACCAAATCGCCTCCACTGGTTCCTATGTTGATATAAGAGCAATGTATCCATCTCGGGGGTATATCAACTGTGTGATGTAGCAACCCAAATGATTTCATCCTTCTGAAATGTAATCCTAATATGAGCTTCTTCCAGTATCCTGAGGTCCTGTGCATTTAACCATTTCTATGATATCCAGGATGTGTTCCTACCATCTACTATATGTGAGAGATGAGTGATACCGTCCAATGCAAGTGTCTGTCTGAGCTCCAGTGGTAGTATGTGTGCATTGCCACATCTTAACCAAGCATCAATTCCTAGTTGAACTAGCTCACAATTTACAATTCGCCAAGACAATCCTCGCTTAATAACATTTATGGACTGTGTGGTATCTTTCCATATGATAGAGGATCTAGTATTGCCCCGAATCGGCCTACAAATCCAGTCCATTACTAATAGTGGATGTATATATTCATAATAAACCACCTCTTTCCATAAGCTATCAGATGTGATAATATTCCACCCCATCTTCGCAGCAAGCACCTTTGAAAATAAGTTCAGATCCTTTATACCCCATCCTCCCCATTTTGTTGGTTTTCCAATGCTTTCCCATTTAACCCAAGCAAAAGTCCTCCCAACATTTTTCCCTTTCCATAAGAATTGACAACAAATTTGTTGTATTCTATTGATGATGCCTTTTGGAATCCAGGCAAGTGCCATCCAGTATACTGGGATGGCCTCCAAAACGTATTTTATAAGTGTTAGTCTGCCCACTCTGGAAATCCATCTCTGTTGTCATATGTTGATACACCCTTCAATTTTCAGAATAAGCCATGTCCAATCCACTATGCTATAATCGTTTGGATTGAGCTTAAAGGCAAGGTATTTGAGACCTACCTCCATTTCTTGCCTAACAAAATGAAAATGTTGAAGTGCATGTCTTTTCTCATTTTGTAAACAAGACACTAGCATAATGGTGGATTTGTTGTAGTTGGGTTCCATACTTGTAGCTTTACAAAACATGGATAGAATATTCTCAAAGTAAGTGGTATCACAGATAGAACCATCTAAAAAAATAAGTACATCATCTACAAATAATAGATGAGAAATATAGGAAACATCTGTCATCTTTACACCACCTAAATACCCTTTAGCAGGAGCTTTTGATATAAGTATACTTAAACCTTCCATGATTAAGAGGAATAATAGAGATGATAAAGGACACCCTTGTTGCAATCCATGTTCAGCATGGAAAAAATAGAATGCAACCCAATTAATGAGTATGCTATATGATGCAGACATGAAACAACACATAATCCATTTAATGAATGAGTGAGGAAATCCAATACGGGCTAGAAAAAGTTGAAGGTAAGTCCAACTAGATCTATCAAAGTATTTTGATAGGTCAATATTGAGTATGATACTCTTAGAATTCTTGAGCTTAATCGAGTGGATCCCTTCTTGTGCAGTCCCAATGGCTTCATGAATCTGGTGGCAATTGAGGAATGCAAATTGTTCCTTGGAAATCATCTTGGATAAAATAGGTTTGATACAACTTGGAATGATTTTTGATATGATTTTTTTATATGAAATTACATAAGTATATATGACGATAGTCATCAAATGATTGAGGGTGATGAACTTTGGGTATGAGAGAAATACAATTCTAATTGAACCCCTCATGCATTTGCCCTGAAAGTCTGCAGTCCTCAATTGCAATTAGGAGATCAACACCAATATGCTCAAAGAAGGTAAGGTAGAATTCCATAGGCCAACTGTCCAGTCCAAATATTTTATCTTTTAAATCACTTCAGAACAACTTCGATCTCCCCCAAAGTCACTGGCACGTTTAATGTCTCTATATCCTCTACCTTAACAAATCTAGGTAATGTACCCGCAATGCAGAGTACCTCACCAATGGTAGCTTCTCTAGGCGCCTTGTACATTTGGGAGAAATGTATAATACCCCTATCGACAAGTTGGTTGAAGGTATTAGCTTCCATGCCAGTATGGTCTCTTAGAGTCCAAATTCTATCACTTATTTTTCGCCCCCTAGCACATTTTTGAAAGAATTTTGAATTTTCATCCCCAGCCTTTAGCCAAGTGGCTCTGCTCTTCAATCTCCATGTCTCCTCTTGCTGTCTCAGAAGGCAAATATTTTTTGTTTCTAACCTTATCAAGTGATCCTTACTGTCCCTGGATGAATCATTAGCAATACCACTGCACTCCAAATCCGATATGTCAGATTCAATTTTCAAAATAGTAGCCTCATCCCTTTTCTTTTTTCCTTTAGCCCAAGTTATAGTCTTGGGTTTTATTCGAGCTAAATTGCTGGAATTCACCATAGCCGAAGTGGGGTTTTTTTGTCCAAAGTGAGTCCAAGATTCCATAACTATTTTGTGAAAATCATCTTCTACAAGCCACGTCGAGTTAGATTTGAAAGGAGAATTTGGATTGTAATTGGAATTCATAATTTCTAAATAAATTAAGGAGTGGTTAGATATACCCATCGATCCCACCCATTGTCTAATTTTGTCCAGCTTCTCCACCAGAGGTGATTTAATAATGAAATGATCCGATCTTCTAGCCAGTGCATCCTCGCCAATTCTCCTACTCTGCTAAGTCAGAAGTATCTTGGCCAAGTCAATGTTCATGAGGTTATTGTAGTCTAACAGGTGTTCAAATTATTCCATTAAGGGGTCAGTCTGTGCCCTATTACCCCAAGATTCAGCATGACCCAAGGAGAAGTTCAAGTCTCCTCCTATGATGATATTTTTATTACTCATAAATTGTGTAGTCATCAACTTATCCCAAAATACCTCCCTATTATGACAGGGACCATAAATATTTATCAGTCTAAGAGGTACATCAATTTCAGTGGCTGTAAAGTCAGCCCCCAAAAATCCTTGACCACCGCAAATATTGTCGATCTTGATCGTCTTGTTATTGAAACCCTATGGACATCCCCTAGATCTCCCTAACACATCCAGAGTATGGAAAATCCACCCCTAGAGCATGTTCGACAAAATATTGTTGATAGTGCCCCCTTCTCCCAATGTCTCTTGTAGTAGTAATACATCAATCCTAACTGAGCCTAATAGCCTTATGAGAACCAGTTTCTTGTCTAGGCTAGCTAAACCCATGCAATTGAAGGAAATACACTTCATGGGATAAATCGACCATGGTTTCCACGTTCTCTAAGAACCCGATCAATTGGAATCTAGATACCGGTTGCCACCTCAATACCTGCTCTTTGGATGGCTTTAGAAATATTAGATTGTGTTCCCCTGGGCAATTTCTGAGCTCTAGTGGGGGGGTACTCTCCCAGTCCGAAAGTGAGGGGTCGGGGGTGGGACTATGATCTGAGGTTGTACCTATGAGAGCTATTGCAAGATGATTCCTCCCAATCAGGTAGAATTGAGAGAGAATACAAGGAAATGATAGGTGCAGTAAATATATCGGTGGGGGGAGCCAATCCAATAGGAAAATTAATGGGACTCAATTTACATGCATCTAAACCCAAACCCGAAGCATCTAAAGATAACATAGCAATGCCAGAATTCATAAAATTATGAGAAATGGGAGGAGATTAATTAAGAGTACTCGGTAAAAATTCAAGTCCTTTTGAGCGTGATCGTGTGACCCGAGCATTAGGAGTTCAGGTGCTCGCATGATGAAGTTCCTATACATCCACCCTCTGCCTCTTGTGGGTTCTACTACTATGTTCTATTCAGGGGTCGAATAAACATCCGATTGTGTCTGGGTACCAGCAGTAACAAATATTCTCGGGGGCTCGGGATGCACCTTTGTAATCAGCTGAAAATAATTATACAAGTGCCCCACCTCATGAAACCTCTTGCACCGGAATGGGATCCCTTCATAATCAAGGATCTTCCATCTTATAATCTCCCCGAGTGGAAGCTGATAACTTTCAACTAAACTCTCTCTAGTATCCAGGTGTGCCAGAATCCTGGCAATGGCTAAACAACTGGTTTTGGATATATGTTTTATCGTGGTCAAGATAGATGCCAAGGTCTTCCCCAATGCACCTAAAGATCTCTTCCAATCCAAATTGTAGTGAAAACTTGGGAGTCTGACGCATATTGGGCCCACCCCCAATTTCTCCTTCTCTAGGTTGAAGAGTGGGGACCACCTCTTGAGGAGAACCGGGTCAGCTCGATATGCCAATATTTTGACAGGACCCAATTGGCTTGGTTTGGTTGTGGGAATATAAGTGAAAACCAGCGTCTCTTCATGGTGATAACAATCGACAACTAGTCCAATAAGTGTCCCCAGATTTCCACTATCCAACACTTCAACCGCACAGGGGTATAATTTCAGCCTCGAACCTTGCCGACAAGCATAATGCTCTCATTAAGGGAAACTTGTGCCATACTAATTCCTTCTCCAAATACCAACAAACGCCCCCGTTCACACACCTTGGTGCATTGTTATTTTTCTTTCCCCCTAACCTCTGAGCATGGTCGACCAGGTGTTGTTCATCCTCCGCTGTCTCATACTAGTTTGAGTTTGAAGCTTTGATGTCCTCATTACCTTGTTCTTGACAAGAAATTCCAACAAAACATTCTGATGTGCATGCCGCGATAGGAGGTATGGAGCCTTGGGGGTGGGCTCCTATTGAGCCTTGTACATTATGCCCTCAATTTACAAAACCATATGTGTCGACCCCATAAACACTCATGATTCCGTCCGCCATGAATGAAACACCCTGTACATTTGTCCCCTATCCCAATTTCTTGAGTTCCCAATACTATAACTTCAATGGTGATGGTATATGTAGGATCGGGTGAGCCTGTTCCTCCTGTAGCTGAGGAAATTCTGCATTAAAAGTTGAGCTCAGGTGAGTAAAGCCTAGGGAATTTAAGGAACCATCCACATCATCCAGCTCCAAGATATAAGCATCCACCTAGACTTCTGGTTCATGGGGTGGCTCCGATGGAACCCTAGTTTGGTGCTTGTGTGGGTCCTCCACCCAAATTTGGGAAGCCTCCATTGTATCTGAGGAATAATAAAAAAGTTCGCCATCCATGAAAAAATGACGTTCTCACTCTCACCTTTACACTGTACCTATGATTTGCTATTCACAACACCCTTCAACAAACATTGGCCCAATTGTTCCACCGTCTTCCTCTGTCGCTCGATCCCCTTGTTTGTTGACCTGGAAAATCCGTGTGACCACGTGGTTCCAAAATGTCATGGTTAAAATATGCCTAATGTTCCATGCCTTGTCTACTAGTAGCATTAATGTTCCCCTCACCCTACTTCCACTCCCGGTTTTAGGGGAAACCCCATTTTCGCACTAGTTTTAAGCTAGGATTCGTAGTCACCTTCGTCTCAGAGGAAGTCAATTAACTTCCTCCACTACGTTCTTTGTTCTATGTGAGAGTACTTAGAATGTTTATATAATATACATTACAATCCTATAGTAATGAGGTGCGAAGTTCAAAAAGTGGATAATGTGAAAGTACTAAACACGTTTATATAAAATACATTATTGTCATATAGTTGTCATCTAAATTACTTCTGTGCTATAAAATAAGAACATCTTATTTTTCTTATTTTTATATATTTGGTCTAATTCATAGCATCGAAACAAGACTTTTTTAAGAGGTATGCTTATGTTCTATTTATTGTCATTTGATTATTTTTACATTTTATAGTCCTTTGTTTTCTTCTTTCTTTCTTTCTTTTTTTTTCTATATTTTTTTTATGTTATATAACTAAAAATAAGGTTTTTTCAATTTTTAGGAAACAAATAATACTTAAAAATTCAGAACTAGAACAACAATTACAAGGGAAAAAGTACTTTGAACATTTATATAAAACATTTTTATCTATTGAAACTAAAATATGTTTAGAACTTTCCCTATATGCATATAAATTATATTCTATCCAGTAATTATGAACCTGATATTGTAATATTATCAAATAACATGTCTTTTGAAGCATTGGTTCCAACGTATTATTAGTAAACATAAAATAGATATTGGATTCGAATGATGTGACACTAGAGATGAACAAGGGAGTAGAGATAACAATGAGCACTATTACAAAAACAAATATCGTAAAAGACAAAACAAAAGCAACATAAAACAATGAAGAAACAAAATAAAATATGTAGTTCTGTCTAGATTTAGTTAAATGTATATTAATTTTCTCTTTTCTGTTTAATTAATTCAATGCTCATGGATAGGAAAAAAGAGATCAAGCCCAATCCATTATAGATCGAAGATATCAATAACAATATAACATGGAACATTTTTCATGGTATTGTCTTAGTTATATATCAAACTTTTTTGGAAAAAGAAAATTAGACGAAAGGAATACTTTGTGAAGATTTAACATATAAAAAAATTGAAATGACAATAACATTGCTTGTGTCAACACAATTTATCGAATAAAATAAGGCAAAAATTATTGCAAATGTTGGTATTTCTATTAGATATTTTGAAATAATTCCAAAGCATAAATATGACAGTGGTGATTGCGAAAAAACTATTTGCCTAAATAGCCTTAATATTGTAGAAAACATTTGTCCTATTTGTGTAGAGTATCTATTATTTCCAAACATGACCATTACAAATTTGTCCCATAGTAAATATCTGTTTCCAGCTGGAATAATCATTGTTATTGTAATTTTGATAACACAAACAACAATGCAATTTGTTCTAGAAATCAAAGACAACAATACAGAACAAGGCAAGGTGGCAGTAAGCTTTGATTTATTTGAATGTTTGATCGTTGCAAAGTTATTGTACATTTTTTATTTGGTTTCATGTATTGTTTTAAAAATGTTTCATATGTAACAGGTTCAAGTATGATAAAATTGTTTCAACATGTATTTCAATTCAAAGACATTTGCAAGAAAACCTATTTTTTCTTCTGTTGATATTATGAAAAATGTAGTTAGGAAACAAGAAATAGTTTTCCAAAGTTCATAATCGACGTTCATATGTCCTGTTAGTGTCAGTCTTTACAACCTTCCTCCAGTGATCAAACATGCTCTTACAAAGTGATTTTGAAGTGTCAAGGTCAAATTTTGTCATTTTAGTGAGTCTTCAAGCAAAATTTGGTCACTAGGCATTAGGTCTAGGGTTTGCCAAAATGTCAGTCCATGTCATCATTCAGCTGAGCCTATCATCATTCATAGGGTTTTCATTATCATGTCAGTGTCTAATGAGTCATTTTATACCTTATTCATGCTTCAGTTGTGCCTAGGCAAGCTCATTTCCCTCTCCTAGGGTTTTGAAGGCAATTTCTCTTGGGTGGCCAAATCATCAGCAAAAATCATATCCTGATGTTCATACACCTTCCCCTATCCTTAAAGTACCTTATAAAACACTTCCCATCCCTTAGATCCGCCAAATTCCTCATTTTTCCACAAACCCTAGTTTCTAGCTACAACTTGGCAATTTTCTAGGTTGGGCCTGTGTTTTGCCCTTTTGGATCCCTTCCCATCACTCAATCTCTGAGATTACACTTTCCCCTGCTTCCTAACATCCCTCCGCACTCCCACAAATTTCCATAAGAATTTATAAGCCCCCTATTCCCTTCATCTCGCTTCATTTCGACATAATTCCTTGTTTCACACATCGGGACAAGTCGCACTCAAACGATTCTTCAGAGCAATCAAAGATGAATTTTGGGAAACTGAGAGAGTTTTTTGTCCACACAACTCCAAAGAAGAAAAACCTCCTTCACTTTTTACACAGGTGTCATGATTTGAGAGAAATGTCAAGAATACCGTTGCCTCAGGAGAATCAAAGAGACCCCTGAAGTGACCTTGGTAAAATTAAGTTTTCTCCTCGCTTGGTTGGCCAAATGATTTTATTGATGGGTAAAATGATAACTAGACAAAGAAAGCTTTCCAATGAGCTATCATGAGCTCAATTTGGGGTTGAGGAAGGCATTCAACAGTTGACTGCAACAACACTCTTCTTTCAGGCAACCTCATTTGGCACTTTTTGACCAGTCTTGGGAGCTTTGATTTTTGAGGGGTCACATCAACTCCAAATTCATAAATTCTAGTTGGGTTGGAAATTAGAATTCCAGAACTTTCCAACGAGCTATCCTGCACCTGATGTGGACACCGGGAAGGCCCTCAAACAGAGCTGCAAAAAGGTGCGACCACTCGAGCCAGGGGTGCGACCACTCAGGCAAATTTGCCAGTTTTTGACCAGTTCGGCCAGCAAAGCACTGTTTTCACTTT
>APFE030534954.1:0-36254 GCA_000404065.3 Pinus taeda | reverse complement strand
GATTCAAATTCATTGTTTGCCCTCTTTAGCTTCTCTTCTTTCCTCCTTGATCATCCATCTCAGCTAAAGGCATCATCACAAACTCCTACCTTGCCCCAAAGAACCACCTGCAAAAACTGAGCTCAATCCCCGCACCTTGAATTGCACTCCCTCCAATTGCCACCAGAAAACCCAAAAATTTTAAATCAACCCCCCTTATCAGTTTACTAGCCTAAAATCCTTGTTCCTAATTGGTCAACTCATCCTATTGACAAATTCACCAAGTTTGACCCGAGAGAGCCTTCTCATACTTCGTAGGGCTAGCTACGAGGTGAAATGGTTTGATGTAGCTTTGAGGTTTGTCTATCTCAGCGTAGGTGAAATCTCAAGTGCTAACATCTCCATTGAAAACAAGAAAGAAAGTTGAAAAATCTAAGAGCACTTCTTTCTTCGGTGAGTGAAATATGCACAACATACTTTATTATATTGTAGCTATTATATGTATGTATAGATAGATATCGATAAATGAAAAATGAAAAAAATGCATTTGATTTCATGTTGCTAATCCCTTCATTTTCTATGTTAATTTTACAACACCTCTAAGGACACCTGACAGTGACTAGTGCATATATGAATCCATTTGAGACTGTATGTGCTAAATACAGTAGTCCAATTACAACTGCTATAACTATGAATGAAATTATGCTTTATTGTACCATTCGCAACAAGGACTGCCATTTTGTTTATTTCCATGGGTTAAATTGTACCATACATGCAAATGACAAGACTAAAATACAATGTGTTATACGAGTTGTGGAACTGGAAAAGGTATTACTTGAGCTAGATAAAGTTTTCAATGAGCAATATTATGGAGACAACTCAGTTGTTATTGATTTGTTGTCCAATTTTGAGACACATGACACATTTACGATTAATAATCAAAACACAATTATGTGTATACAATGATAGTTTTCTTTGTTTACATTGTTGAGAAATCTCATAACAGTATAGTTCTGGTTATTTGCATTGTCAAGAAATCTTAACATTACCTTATACTTTTCAGTTGAAGAATTTGACTATTATCGGAAAACTATTTCAGTTTATTGAATGATTGGGATTTGATTTCATGTTATGATTGGATGATCTATTATTCTCTTTTCTTGCATTGTGAAGCGATGTACTATTGACTATTGGCGAGGGGTTTTGTACTATGTTATTTAATAAGATTATTTACTATGTTTTGATTGTTATCTATAGTTGGTTCATTATGCTATGTCATATATGCTCTTTTGCAGTCTGATTTCTTACATTGTTTTATTGGTTCAAATTTACAATTTCTATAATTATTTACACAATATTACAAATTAAGTATTTTGGATAATCGATTAATCATTTTTATTGACATTGTTGTTAATTAATGGAGTCATCTTGGTGACATTTCTTGTAATTAACTATTTCGACTCTGCTTTTTGTATGATGATGTAAGCAAAAGTGTGCGAAAGTGTGGAGGTGTGTGGAAGTTTTTATGAAATGCGGATGCCTTCACATTATGCATTCCACATAGGTACTCCACTCACTGCAACGAAACCATTACTGACTTTAATAATACTTGACAACGATTGTCGTTATTTTTAGTTTAACTCAGAAATTGACACCAAAAAATTAGAGCTATCAATGTTACATTTTGTATACAATATGTTGCACTTAACTCTATTCAAGATGTTTGCATAGTTTGTGGAACTGTTACTGTTAATACATTGTGCGGAGGTGGGAATTAAGAGAATTTTTTCCTCCGCCCACTTGGTCATTTTTTATTTTTCATTCCGCACATTTCTCCCCTATCTCTTTCTCCTACCCACTTGGTCGCTCTCTCATCCACACTCTACATAATTCTCCCCTAACCCCCCATACCCCAACCACTATCGACTATTGATATTCGTAATATGCTATTTACTAACATTATTTACTTTTTTTTTCATTGTCATATATCATGTGTGCTTCTTTCCAATGTGATTTCTTACACTCCTTTATTGTTTTATCAAGTCTGAAAATATTTCTATAAAAAAGGCTCTCTCATGCGAAATTTAAAAAAATATATAAATAAATCATTATCATATAGAGCTGAAATAAATGTGTACATCGAATAAGGAAGACTACACTATAACTTAGAAAATATTTTGCATCTATACATATGTGTATATTCCACAATATTTCGATATGCTTTTTTACTGTACCGAGAATATTACAATATATAGCCATTAGCATAATGAATATCAAAATTGGTTGAATAAGTGGAAATATTTGGTAATGATTTCTTCCTTGATCAACCATTGATCCTAGATATTAACACTTCTACTGATTATGCTTAACGCTTCTATTGATTATACTGCAAAATGGAGGTATGGTTACTGTGTTCAAATTTTGCGAGAGCTCTTCTAACAATGTTCTTTCGGTGCCCAGTTCATCTTCGAGACGCCTAAGCCTTTGTTGAAGTTTCAATATATTTTCCATTAGCATTAAAATATCTTAGCTGAGCATTAATATATCTTGGCTCTCTGCATACACCTCTTCATATGTTCTTTCGTCATTGTTTTTTTGAGCCATTTTTTTCGCTCTTAGTAACAAATTCAAAAAGTAGTAGACAAATGATCAAGCAAATCTTGAGAACACTTACTAGTTTTAGAAGAAACAAAGCAAATCAATTTCCTAGAGCTTTTAGTTTCAATATTAGAAACTAATTTAGAGCCAACATACCTACATATAATGCATGAAATGTGATAAGTCATTTAAATTGCGATTTGACATCAAAGTTCTAGAATTACATATAATTACTATCGATTTTAATGGTATTCATTAACCAATGATCATCATCAATTTGGCTAGTATTTGTTTTCATGATCTTTAAGTAGAAAATATTGTTTTTTTGATAGCGTTGGAAATTTGTCACACAAGGGGTCTCCCTGTGTGAATTCCCAATCAACGCTCAGACCATTTGGACTAGGAGTCCCATCCAGAATATCGGTCTGGTTTCCAGTTATCTTAGAGATATGCTTTGGCTCTAACTATTAGAAAAAGAGAGGAGTGCACATGCTCCTTCGAAAAGTAAGGGGCGTGTGCTTGGTGAGTGTTTGATCATATGTGTGTCAAAGTTCTTTGACTGCAGAGGGGAGGAGAAGTGAGCCTCTAAGAGAGAGGTAGTAGTATCACCCTAGTAGAGACACACATGAACAAGAAGGGTTTGTGCAACATCAAGCAGAATAGTCCACAAAGATGCGATGGTTATTGAAACTAATATAATGAAGAAGATCTGTCTAATATCCAACAAAATAGTCCACGAGGATGCAACAATGATCGTAGAAATTACAAAACATTCTCAATATGATAAGTACAAAATAATTGAAATAGTTCAACTACTTCAGCATAGATGAAAGAAAACATGAATTACAAACATTCACAAAATATTGTTACAAATATCCATAATCCATGGATGAAGTCTAGAAAATCTTGTAGATTCACAAGCTAATGCAATTTGCTAAAGCAAGAGACAAGAATATACTTCTACTCTTTACAGGGGATGGCCATAAACATCGAGCAAACAATAATCAATAGAGGAAGAGAATCAAAAGCACATAACACAATAAATATCCAGGGAAACCCACAGCTCAAAAACCCAGTACCTGTTTTGTATTAATCCAGAAAATCAAGATGAAATTACAATATTGTTCTCTCTAGAGCAATCCCAACACTCATCAAATTCAATCTCCAACTCATAAGCAAGCTCAAGGCCAAATCTTAGTCTCTATTCCAATGTATAATTCCTATGAAGGATAGCTTGTATTTAAAGGGAAATAAATCCTCTAAAAATAGCACAATCCTTCAAGGATCAATTCCTGAATGCATGCACTATCAGTGCAACTCATAAAAATCTAAAGCAAATAGTACATTGTTCCTACACTCTAGTCTCAACTTGGTCTTTCTCATAATTGACATGCGTGAGTTTCTGATGAGTAAATATTCTATTAACTAGAGTAGCACTGGTGGAGTTCATTAGTTTCACCACTGGCTGTTAACTCACTATTAGTTCTCTCAATCAGTTTGAGAACTAATTTAACTGAACTGACTCATGAAACCGAGTCTTCTATTTTACAACTCACAATTAACTCACACTGGACTCCTACAAAGTAGGGAGAACATATACATGACTTCCAAAAAACTTCCAACTCGACTTTCCTAAGTTAAGTAAGTTTAATAAACTTAATTTAACTATTTTAAGTTGCTATGAGAATAGAATTCGAATTTAATTCACAGTTTAATTTAATGACAAATTAAATTGGAATTTCTTGTTGCCATTTCTCAACATGAATAATGTGCTGGCCTTGAAGGCTTTTGTTATTAAGTAAAAGTTCCAAGACACATGTAGACAATGAACGTCACTAACTCCAATAATGGAGCATTGGAGCCACTCCTTGCGCCTGAAAAGAACTGATCTGTCTCTCTAATGCCTTGTAGGAGGAGCCAAGGTGAAAATTCCTTTGCTCATACAATGAGGGTGTATATATAACTAAGGGGTGATGCTTCACCCTTGTTATGACCCTTTTACTACCCTCATGACTATTTGACTTCCTATGACCTTTCAACTTACATGACTCTTCATATTCCATGTGTGTCCTTGGACTTCCACTTTACAATACATTTTGAATATACATGATCCCTAATGATGATGTGGCCTATGACAACTCATGACATGAATGACATGACATTGCTAACATGGACTGCTTGATGATGTGGCAGTGTCATGCCACTGCTATTGTTGTGTCTCTGATATCTTCTTGAGAATGCTTTTGTCTTCCATCTCCTCATGTCTTGGTGATAAGCAGTCTTAAATGATCTCAAGTCTTGGGTTGTGGTTGCGAATTGATGTCCCTTTACTTTGCCTCAATTGATCAGATTGCATGTCCATCTGCAAAGATGTCTTTGAACATGATTCCCTTCTACATATCCTTCTTCAACATCCTGTCATGGTGTGAGAGAGTACCTAAATCTGTAATTCACTCATGGTGAGACAACATCAGTCTAAAAACCCCCAGCCTAAGATAGTGCATTTGGATCCATTAACTGAGTCAGGAATGGGTGACAGGTCAGGAGAGAGGGCTCAGTAACTGTGAAATTATGCAGTTCAAGCAACCAAGGGTGAGGCTTTATCATTGAGACTACGTAGTGCGTATTTCAGGCCAGACTGAGGGAAAAAACGAGGAAGTATTGGGTGACAGTGAGGCAGGCCCAGGGGATGGAAACTGGGAGGACATACTGCACAATTTTAGGAGGTAAGGGAGACTGAAATACCGTGATAGATAGGACCAGGATGGGAGGAATGATTGCATAATCTTGGAGGTCAAGGCTAGGTCTTGGGCATAGAAACTATGTAGTGTAATAGTCTTGGGAGGTAGGAAATATACATTGCACAGTGCCAAGGGGGAAGTCACACTTTGAGGTCTGAAACTGCACAGTGTGCAGTCTAGGGAGGCTAAGTGGAGCCAAGTTGCTCATTTGTGAAGCCTCTTCAGAAATGGTTGAATGTGAGACCGTGAGACTGATGTCTATAGTGATGTGACTTCAACTGTGATATGACACTTAGAATACTTTATGATGAAACAAAATAGATCACACATGACACATGAAAAACACATTTCCCTCCATGTGACCACTTTATTGGGTGTTACGACAAGTGTGACACTTAAGATATACTTTGTGACGACCACGATGACACTTGTTAGTGCGACCAATGTTTACATGGTTAGGAAAATTTATATACATAAAGGTAAACCCTTGAAATCATCATAATAGGATTTTACACATTTTGCGACAGCTAATATGTGAAAAGAAGACACTTTTCTTACGTTGAAAGTGGGACCAAAACACTTAAATAAAATACATGAAATGAGTTTCAATGTTTGCGAGAATACATGACATTGAATACATAATGATGTGAAAATGATAATTTGTCCTTCTTACTTCAAATTCATGAGATATTTTCTTTATTTTTCATATATATCCTCCAAAAGGTTGTGAATCAAAAGGATTCTTCATGTGGTTCTGATCATGTTCCAGTGTTCCTTCATATTCTTTCCTGATGATCATCCTTTGTCCTCAACTCCTTAGGGGTCATCTAACATGTATTCATTCTCCATATCCTTATTTATCATCTTTCCATAGCATGGTAGAGTTCCTATGTCTGTAATTAACTTGTGACAAGATGACATCACTATGATCAACCCTTATCTAAGATGTTGCATGATGATCCACTCACTGAGGTGGAACCAGTGGCGGGCCATGGGAAACGCCTAGTGACTATGTAGTTTTGAAGTTCATGCAGTTAGGGGCGGAGCTTGGGCTCTAAGACTACACATTGCGTAGTTTGAGCTGGGTTGAGGAAGAAGATAGTGCAGTTTGAGAGCTCAGTGAGCTAGGCTAGGGGCTTGGGCACTGGTTCAACCAACTGTGCAGTTTTGGAAGACAAAGGGGACTGTGTGATTGCACATTTATGGGAGTTAGTTCTTGGGGTTGAGCACTAGGGTTGAAAAATATGCGTTTTGGGAGGCAGAGACTATACATTGCGTAGTGGCAAGAGACAATATTGTTGCTTAAGGGCTGAGACTGCTCAATGTGCAATTTAGGGGGGTTCGATTAGGCTAGGTTGTTGGGAACTTTCTGAATTTAGGCTAAGTGTGGGATCAATGAAATCGATGTGAACAGGGATAGAAATTGACTATGATCACACACTTAGACACTTGGAAACACAAAATATATCATACAAAACATATGAACACATACTTACCTTAATGCAACAACATTTGCAGAAACTTACGACAAGTGCGACACTAAAGATAGACTTTGCGATGATAATTATGACACTTGTGTGACAATGAATGAGTGTGAAACATGCCTACAAGATAAGAACAACTCATTATCATAAATATTTCCCCTTGAAACAAACCAAGCTTCCACTTTGCATAATAAGCAGAAATTCCCATGCTAGAAGATGACATTTCCTATATGAAAATAAAAATGTGAATGACACTTGTGATATACGAATGACGGTGAAAAAAACACATGCTAGAGAAAAGATAAAATGAAAATGAATCTAGTTAGAGTGAAAGCAAGTGAAAGTGATAATTGAAAACATGAAAGTGACAATTGTGACAACAAAGGTGCATGGGATCGACAATTTGCAAAACTCACTGAAATAGAGGTACAAACACTGCTATAATGTGAAAAGTTGTCATTGTCAGTGCACATTGACTGTCGACATGGATTAGACATCGCACATGCAAAATATTGATAGGAACTTGGTATGCTTTTCCAAGCTTGCGTAAAATAATTTGCTCTGCACTTGTTAAAGATTGAGCATGTGTGAGCAAGTGACTTCAACACTTCCAATCCAAGAAGGGATCTCAAAAGAATCATTTGATCAAGAAGCGACTATGGAACGACTGATTGTAAGATTCAAAGAAGGCTCTGAAATTTGAATGTACACATAATTTTGGAGGGTGTTTGTCGCATCGACAACACTTGGCAACGCACTTGTAGAACTCCAGCTTCTCTTCCTTGGTCAATTCTTTCATGCAAGGTCTAGTTCTTCAGAAAGTATTGATTCATCTTTGATATTATCGTGGCTTCCACACTTACCCCGTGCATCAACATAGTCCCCTTCATTCCGTTACTTGGTTCAACACAAACATGAGATCAACGATCACACAATGTTTCGAATCAAGATAGGGTAATGGAGTTCACGAGATTTATATTTTCAGAGAATAATTTTTCATCTATGGTGTTTCTCCACTGCCAACTTGCCTGGAAAATACCCCAAAGGAATCACTTCAAGAACACAAACATTTCTTCACTGCTAGAGAGCCTTGAAAGTACCCTAACGGAGTTGCTTGCTTCACCTTTTTGTGCAGGAAGTCTTCATGTTCTTTCACATTTATTTATTTATTTAAAGAGGACTGTGCATTGGTAGTTATTTATTTATGGGAGGAAGAGGGATCCCAAATTATTGAGAGCAGGAGAGGTTTTTCCTTCATAGAAGAATATATAAGACCTCTAATCTTGGTTTGCTCATTTATATTTTCCCCTTGTCCTTCTTTTCTTGATTGGATCATCTTGAAAACATCGAAACATAAAAACCCGAGTGCATGAATAAGGTTTCCAGAATAAACATGGAGGCCATGGTTCAACACAAGGATTTCTTAACGCAAGGATTGTATTTTCTGTCGGAATGTCATCGACCAAAATATGTAACCCAAACAAGGAAGTAGGATAGAGAGTTAGCCAAATGTGGTAGTGTCACAAAGTCCTTTTCTATTTTTCCACATTCCCTTCTGAGCCAACAAAGCATCTTCATGCAAGGTCTTATTAATGAACAAAAGGAAAAGACATGACACAACAAGAAAGAAGAACCAAAGAACAAGAAAAGTGCAAGAAAGGGGAAAAATAAGATGCAACTAATCCTACTCCTAACCTCACAACTAATAGGTCGGGGCGATGTATAATGAAATTTCCAATGTAGCCACTGTAATCGTTTCTGACTTGCAATCACAAATATACGATCAATTAAAACATATATAAAGTAATGTGCAAGAGAAACAATGAGATATTGAATAACTTGCAAAAAAAAGGGAGGTCTTGCTTGTGGGCAGAAAGATGTGTCACAACTACTACTTTCATCCAATTCACATTCTTACCTTTTCGATGGAAACCATAATCAAACAAACCTCGAAGATTTCTTGCGAATTCACCTTCTTTTGTGCCATCCTACTTAGCAAGCATGAGAAAAGGCCGAAACCTGTTTATTTCAATGGAACTTGTCAAGTAAGATTGCTCCAACCATTGAGAAATTAGATCTTAAAATTCATGATGATCCTCTTGAAAACCGCGAAATATTTGAAAAGAAGGATTTTAAATTAGAGGCATGGGATTATAATGAGAATATTGTGAGGGAAAATAAATCTGATCATATTCAATAATCATGTCAAGATAGTGAGGACCTGACATAACCATCAACAAAGGATGATGTGCCTCATCTTCTTGGGAAAAATCAAAATAGTGAGATGTTGAAACATGAAGATGAAAGGATGTAAAAAAACTGTCATTGGATGTACTAGTGAGAAAATGATAAAAAAAAATGCTAGTCATCAAAGACAAAATAATTATCACACGAGATGAATAAAGAATCAAATTCCCATGTTGTAATTAACAAAGGTAAATAAATTGGAACAGTTTCAGAAATGCTCTGCATAGTAGAATTGTCTTCCTCACGTGACAAGTGTAACAAACCATTTTCTTATGACTGGTTATACAATGTATTAACATCATAATTGTCAAGAGAATTTAACATGAATGCTAGTACAACAAACACATGAAACCAGTTAGGGTAATACAAGTGAAGAAGAATTTGATTCATCAAATAATCCATGCATTCATTGATGCTCAAGAGGATTTCAGGTGCGATGAAGAAAAGGATTAACATCAGAATATTTGCAAGAAGGATGAGGAGATGATTGTTTTCAAAAGAGTGTGACATGTATGACTCCTTTGGCCAAAGATAATCTTTAAAATAATAAAGTTTGCAATTCGATGATTCTATGAGAGATACGCATTCCAAACCTGAGTTTGATATAAGAGACTTGCATGAAGATAAAACATATTGAATCCGATCATAAATCAGATCTTGATAATTTGAGAGACCATATCCACAAAGTTAAATATATTTCAACAAAGAATTTACATCGAGTGAAATTGTGTGGAAAGAAGAGTTTTGTGAAGAAAACCATATGTGAATTAAGTTGGGGGTCTTACCAGAGCTAGAAGATCCTGACATAACCATCAACGAAAGTTGAAGTGCCCCGATTCCCTGGAAAGTCCCAAACTTTCCAAAATTGTAAAATCGCATCTTGAATATTGAACCTGATCTTACATAGTGTGAGGATAGTTTCTTTCAATGACCTCGATGAGATCACTATTAACCAGGTGGAAACCATCTCTTTCATTGATTTGATTAGATTTTTTAACTTCAGCAAGATTACTCAAGTTAAAATATTCATATGATCACCAATCTGAAGATCTATGAAACGGGAAAATGTCACAAGCAATCTGGTTTGGAGAGTTGTCTTCATAAAAGAGAAAATATGATGAGGGATGGAAAGAGTACTTAATGATTTAATTATATTGATTTTCAACATGGATAATCTCACCACCTTATGCTAATTGAGAAGTTAAATCATCAGATGAAGAACTTGAAGAGCATGTAATATCTTTGTCGTAAGTAGGTGGATCAAAAATGGTAGAGCACAAGGGATTGTGAGATGAAGATGAAGTTTCTATACAAACATTTTCTTTGTCTGGATCAGATTCCATATTTAATTTGGTTAGATCAACATGTTCCGGAGGATCTGAAAAATTAGATAATGTACCTGGGCATTCGTGATCGCATACATGAATAGAGTCATCATCATGGGAATGATTGTTATCCAAGGCTACAGATTGGTCGAAAGAGTTGATTGCATTTTATTCACTTCCGGGATTAGAAGATTGACAATCATCCAAGAATGGAAGCACATCATCTTGACATGGAGGATCTTGAAAAAATAAGAAAGATCGAAAGCATATTAAACTTCCTGCTCCTCTTCATGTATAAAGTGACTTCCTTGTACCTGATCACAATTTGAACCAACAACACGAAAATCAAGAGAGTGTGAGAGACTAGTAGGTGGAGTAGATTGATCAGGTAGATTATAGTACAAAGATTTAGGGCATGTAGATGATAGAGGATCACAGAAATCTAGATTAGATTGGAGTCTAGAGTTATGAATGATAACATCATGTTGAAAAATGGGGAAGTTAGTCTTCCCCATGGGCTTCATGATCCATTATGAGATTTCCTCCATTGGATCTTAGTCATGAGAAATAGAAGAAGAATGTGAAGATGGATTAAGAATTTGATTTGCAGATTTTCCAATTTTATTACTAGCACATGGAGGCACCCTCATTGGAACTGGAAAAGGAGGAGGAAAAATAACAAAAGGAATAGTAAATTCCTCCTCTAAAATTAGAGGTGTCTCATGATCCATAAGAGTTGGGGAAGTAGGAAAATCAAGGGGTTTAGGTTCACCATGTAAAGAGATAAGAACCAAGTGCTCAAACTTTTGTTTAAGCAAATCTTGATTTATGTCTTCTTCATAAATTTCACAACAAAGGTGAAGGAATCAATTAGAAAAATCCTCAACTGATTCATTAGGATTCATTATTAAGAGATTGATTCTTTTACAAACATTTCGGTAATTATACCTATCAAATGATTGATGAAGCTTCCTGAGGAAATGATGAAGGGAATGGATGGAAGAAGTTGTGTTGGATTATCGGGGCCTGACCCAAGTTCAGAGTTTGATTTAGCCAAACAAATCCCGCTATTACTGGCCCTTTTGGCAATAGTCCGCTGAGCGCAGACTGAAGTCTCACCCAAAGTAGTATGGGAGGGTGCTAGAACTAGGTTTCTGCACCCTGGAGATGTTTGATGAGTTCAAGTGGTCCGCGGTTCAACCTTGCGCGCATGTTGCTATGTGCACTTTCCTATACCTCGCAGCTTGAGATACTGTCTTCATGAAACCCTACTCAGGGGCCAAACGCTATTAATACCCAATTTCTTACTAGTAGTCCATTGTTAGTTGATTATTTTAGCCTACTTGCGTGATTTAAGTTATACTTAACAATGTAAATCATTTATACAAGTGCGCATAGTAAATAACTAGTATATTTGCAATTTACATAAAACATGCATTAACCCAAGAACACATACACAGAATTACAATAAAACTTCTCTTTATTAATCTCTTCTTTGGTTACAGACTCGACTCCGCCCTACACACTCAGCTGCAGGGGTGCGCACACTCAACTGCGGACTACTAGGCCTCTACGCACTTAGCTGCAGAGCCTTCTCCTACTCTACGACCAAAAGACACTCTTGGTCACTTAGACTCTTTCTTCTCTCTACTACTTCGCTATCTCCATTGGTTATCTTTTACCCTTAGAGCCTTGCTCTATTTATACAATCCCATGGCCCACGTACCATGGGTAGAACGACATTACATTACAAGACTAGGGCAGATAACACTGTGACTCTATCATACATTTCACGCTCCACGCCCGCAATTCGTAGAGTCTTTACAACAATATTGGGTCAAAACTTGGGATTTGAGCCCCAAAACATGCCTTGGGGGGATTCCATGCCCAACAAGCCCCAAACACAAACATCGTGACTTGCCCTCGAGTCACTCTGTCGGCGCGACGATCTTGGCACGGAGTCCCTCCAACTGTTCTCGAGTTGTACTGAGGTCCACAACGCACTGAGTTGCTTCTTGCTGAATCTGCTGCATCCACTGTTTTGAGACCTCTGTGTCTGAAATTTTTCCATACATCTGTACCAACATATGTTTGTAGTCCTAGACCTTTGTCCAGCTCCTTAGAGCATGAAGACTGTGCTTCTGCTGGCTAGCCAGATAGCCAACCCACTCGTGTAGGGATTCAAACGGCTACCATTCACTTTGCCTATGAAGGGTTCTCCATTTAGTTTGACCAGCTGTACTGTGCCTTCATTTGTGACCTCCTTAACCACGTATAGTCCCAACGAATGCATTTTTAACTTTACTATCATACAATAGCACTAAATCATTTACCTTGAAGGTGCACAACTTAATATGACGATTGTGACAGGAATTTTCTCGTTGCTTTTGTACCTAATGATGAAAACTAGCAAAGAACCATTCCTCCTCAAGTTCTCCCAATTGCGCAAGCCTTTCTTCCAGAGCTTCGTGGTTCATCATACCTGTGAGTGCTACTATGCGCAGACTAGGTACGATATATTCCATCAACATGATAGCTTCCACACCATAAACTAACCGGAAATGTGTTTGTCCTGTCAGTTTCTTTCATGTTTTCTTGTAAGCCCATAGCATTGCAGGTACGCGCAAGTCCTAACTGCGCGTTGCATACTTTGGTCAGCGGAGTCTCTAGTATTTTTTTGAATGCTTCTACTATTCAATTGGCTTGTGGGTGATACGGTGTGCTTGTCTCATGATACACCTGGAACTCTTCTATGAGTGCACTGATGTTTTCATTCAAGAAATGTGTACCGAGATCACTCAATAAGATTTTCAGATAGCCAAATCGGGTCAACACATGTTCAAACAAAAACTTCACAGCCGTAGTCGCCGTGCAGTCTTTGATTGGCTACGCTTCCACCCATCGTGTTAGGTACTCCATCGCGGTGAAGATTAGCGTGCGCCCATTTTTCCTTGAGGTTTGATGGGTCCCACAAAGTCAATCACCGATTTCTCGAATGGCTGTAGTGTCATTTGTGGATTCAATGACATCTCATCTCTTCGTGATGGTTTTCCAGTTCTTTGACATATCGCAGGCCTTACAGTGTGCTTTTGAATCCTGGTGAAGGGTTGGCCACCACAACCCTGCCTGAAGAATATTTTGTGCGGTCGCTCATCCTGCATAGTGTCCTCCTGCAGCGCCCCCATGTGCTTCTGCGAGGATCTAACTTCATTCAAATTTAGGTATGTACCTTCGCAATATTTCATCATTTCCCATTTTATATAGGTGCCCCGCGTTGACAGAAAAGTCCGCTGCGCGCACCAATTCCTTCTTCTGTTGGATGCAGTATTCCTTCAGTGCGGTCCCTGTTGTCATAAAGTCGATTATATATTCGAAGTGCCCGTCTGCAACGCGTATAGCAAAGAGTTGTGCGTCAGGCAATCCTTGCTCCAAACTAGTAGGTTCCTTGCCTGTATCAATATGCGACAAGTGATCCGTTCTTGCGTTCAGGCGCCTAGGATTTACCACAACCTCAAAGTCATATTCTTGGAACAATAAGAGCCACCTACATATGCGCGCCCCCCCCCCCCCCCCCCCCCCCCCCCCAACATAGGCTTATTGACCAAGTACTTTAGCGTAGAATGGTTTGTATACATTTTGAAATTCCCTCCTAGCAAATAGTGCGGGTATTTTTAGAGCACGTGCACCATCGCCAACCCCTCGTGCTTGGTTGTGGAATCGTTCTTCTCGGCTTTGGAGAATCTATGACTTGCAAACGTGATAGGGTGATCCAAGCCTTCTCCGCCCTTTTGTGTGAGCAATAGCCCCAGCGTGATACACGACGCATCAACATGGACATGAAACTCCACAACCCATTTTGGGAAGACCAGGATTGGAGCGGAGGCCAATTTCCCCTTTAGGACATCCAATCTCTTCATGCAATCATCATTCCAGAAAAATGTGACATACTTTTTCAATAGTTTCTCCATCGGCGCGGTGATTTGGGCATAGCTTTTTATGAACTTCCTGTAGTACCCTGTGTGTCCCAAGGTAGCGCGCAGCTGTTTAACACTTCGCGGTGCTTCCAAATTTAGAATCACTACAATATTCATAGGGTCCACCATCAGTCCCTATTTGTAGACCACATGTCCCAACATGTTCCCAAAGGGAATGAGGAATGTGCACTTCTTAAGGTTCATTGAAATCTGATGTCATCGACAAGTTTCCAGCATCAAGTGTAAGCTTGCTACATGGTGCTTAATCAATCTAAAGGCAGTCCAATCATCCAAATAGACCTCCAGGAACTTGTGGATGTATTCTTTGAATGTGGCAACAACGATGCGCAAAAATATGGTTGGCGCGTTATTCAACCCAAATGGCATAACAGTGTATTGAAAGCAACCCCATTCTGTTGCGAAGGTCATCTTGCTCCTGTGTTCCGGTGTGATGTTAATCTAGTGGTACCCTAAGAACCCGTTTGTGAAAGAGTATGCTTCTTGTCTGCCAACATTTTCCAATACTTCATATATGAACGATGTCGGGAATGGGTCGTGTACACAAGTGTCATTCAACTTCTCGAGGTCCACGCATATTCATATCTTGCCCTTCTTCTTTTTCTCCAATACTACCATAGGGCTCACCCATTCAGATTCTTCCACCGGCTCAATAATTCCAGCTGCGAGCATTTTGCCTAGTTCTATGCAGACCTTCTCCCTTCGGATTCAAGTGGTAACGCATCTGATTAACTGGCTTTGCATCGGGTTTTAGGGTGATCTTCATCATCCCTAAGTCACCAATGAAAGTCCATAATCTTGGTCAGGAATAAGTCTTGGTACTCGCGGAGTAACTCAGTGACCTTATCCACCGTGGCATCATCCCAATAATCACCGAGTGTTGCATATTTTGGTTCAGTCTCTGTCCCAATGTTTACCTGCTTTGTTTTTAGCAGTGCGGTGATGTCAGGATCTTCAATCAATGGTCCTCGAACCTTGTGATAGCCTTCAGTTTCTGGAATGTTAATTTTCCGTGGATCCCCATCATCCTCCTTAATATTTACATTGTAAGACTCCATCTTAGCTAGGTTGCCCATTCGGGCTAAAGCACTTCCATTTTCTCCTGGGCTATTTTGAAGATAGCTGCTTTTATAGCTTGTAGCGCATCATCAACAGTATCCCACCAACATCCTCAAACATGAAGGTTAACAGGAATCCTTCGCACATTATGGCTCTTCCCCGTAGACGTTGGTTCATTTCATGAGGTGTGCATGTGGATTGTCCCATCGATCATACTTGTCTGTTAACTGCATCTTAGGTTTTCCAAACCGTAGGTGCATCATCCTTCTGAATTCCCGTCAGTCCTCAAAATTATGTTGGTGCATACCCCACCACCTTGCGGGTGTAGCATGTAGTGCCCATTTTAGAACATCGAAACATTGTTGTTCCAGTACTTCTCTTTCAAATTTGTTCAGGAAATCATCTACCGTGGCCAGTTCATCATACATAGGAAAATCTCTTGCCTCTGTTGCTACACAGTGTAGTGACCTTATCATCGTGTTGCAGTTGAGCGTGGTTACCTTGTGTAACTGGTTCTTCCATCTTTCTATCTCTTCATCTGAATCTAAGGTGCAGGAGCTTTCGCGCTCCCATGAAATCTTGCCATATGCTGTTGGATTTACCCAGTCCTGCTCTTGCATGGTTATCTTGTAGATACAGTCTAGATCATCGCCGTTCTCGTTGTCGCACACCAGCTCTATGTAGTGCGATCCTTCTGCAAGGTCTAAAGGTACCACTATGCATAGTGACTTTTTCTCAAAAATCATCTCGTGCTTCTTTAGATTTATCACTCCATTCATGTCAGTGGCCCAATCTATTCCTAGTAGTGCGGGATAGGGATTGCTGTCATCAACAATCTCTATCACTTCGAAATCTACAAGCGCGCTCGTACCTTTGATATCTATTGTTATTCCCTGCAACCTTCCCTTCAGTAGGATCTTTTGCTGGTTCGCCATTCACAATTGAATAGGAGACCATTGCAACGCAGGCCTGCCCATGCACTCCCATGTCTGCTTTGGCAGGATGTTTGCGTCCAATCCTACATCCAAGATCACTTGATCCATTTCATATTCCCCAATTTGCGTAGTCAATCTCATCTCCCTTCCTGTTCACGTTGTGTGCTTTCTGAGCTTCCGGACTATGTGCAGTTCTCCGGGTCCAGCACATCTAGTGATGAGTTCTTGTAGCCCCTTCACCACTTTGCTATCACACAGCAACTCTTCATGCATGTCTCCAGAAAGGTAGTGAGCATTGATGGGTCCATCTCTGGTTCTAGTTTGTCTTTACTACCTAAAGTGGAGGTCTCTGTGAAGCTCTTCTTAGCTTCCATGAATATCTCCTTCACGCGCTCCAAATTGAACTTAGGTTCCTTTGTTGGAGCCTTGCGAGCCAAGGCACTCTCTTCAGGCTACTTGCCCTTGTCATCTCCTATTGTGATACCTCTTCGGAGCACGATGTTTACATTCGAGTCCTCCTTGCACAACTCAGACCTCATCATTTACAGGTTCTGAGTCGGGGGAGGTTGGAGTGTTCCTTTATCGTGTAACCTCGCTATTAGTGTGGGGCAGTCCTCTGTCTCGTGATCAAACTAGGTACAATATAAACATGATGGTCTCGTTGGATTTGTAAAATCACAGGCATAATGCCCTAGCCCTCTGCAATTGTAGCAAATAAACTGTTCATGACCCCTTCCTGGTCCCATTCCACCTTGACCTTGTCCGTGCCCCTGAAATCCAGTGCGCGCCATCCCTACATTTTGATCAAGGGCTCGCGTTTCAATTTGAACTCTGTAGGTAGGAGTCTGATACATCATCAGTTCATAACTTCTACAGGTACACTCATCATGGCCTACTGACCTGCAGAAATTACAGAACAACTGTTGGGACATCTGTGTATACTTCTGTAATAGATGGTAGTTATCTCTAGCATTCTTCCCTCCTATCTAACAAATAACACACCATAATGCAGGCACTGTGCTCAGTCCTGCTTGTGCCTCTGGTCTCAATGGCATTGGCCCTCCTCCCACCAAGTAGTTTGCAAAAACTGGACAATGGTCCTTCTCATGTCCTTCTCATGTCCCTAGCCTTTGCACTTTATGCACCATACCTCCTCATGCACTTCTGGGTGAGCTATCCTATCTTGTTTCAATCTCTGCATATTAAGACACAAATTTTTCAACTGCGCATGGATTTGTCAGACTCCCAAATTAGGATCTTGTATTGGGGTCTCATGCAGTCTCATTGCGATCTCTAAGGCCTCGTCCTCAGTTGACAACTTCTGTTGTGACAGTGCTTTCCTTAGATTCGGCGCTAGCGACACTACAAACCAGCATGGTGTTGGACATCCATCAAGGTCATGTTGGCTTCACGAATCATACACTTCAGTCTCTGATCCAGCTCCCGGGGGGTCTCGCCTGGAAGCATCGCAATTTCCTTGAATCTAATAATCGACTGGGTCTCTAATTTTGGCCTAGTAAATTCCCTGTTTAGCGTAGCTTGGATATCCGTGATCCCTACATTTGGATTGTCATTGGAATTCTTAATGTACCACGTTAATGTGAAATCCTGCAAGGTGCTGACCAGTGTTGCGTTCTTTATATTATCATCTGTGACTCCTTGCACTTCCCATACAGCCTTTACCACGAACCAAAATTGGTCTTGATCTTCATTCCCTACTCCTTTGAACATTAGCAACTTTATTGCGCTTGCCATATTGAACTGTGGTAGTGGCGGAGGTGGTGTGGGCAAAAATGGGGGTGAAGATGGTGAAATTGGTGGTGGTGTAGGTGGGGGTGGCACGCATGGAATTTGTTATCTTATCAAACTGATTGCACTTCTTGGTGAAACTTTCACAAGCTCCTCCTCTCTCTCACGTGGAGGTGAAATCAAGGGACTAGTCTCTAATTCTTCACTACCTTCGTTTCTATAGATCCTCCCACTTCACGTAGCCCCAGACATCAATTTATTCGTATAACCCACTTTTCACACAATAACATTCGAATCCAAGTGTTCAAAGATTTAATGTACTTACCTCGCGGTCCTTTAAGGGAGCGTCGTTCTACCTCGCTGTAGCTGACTCTAACCACCGTTCCTTCGATACTCGCGGATTCCTGTTTTCCTGTGCTGTGAACTCGTCAATATTTCTATCCAGCCACTCTTCAATTTCTTTCTTTGTTGGATTCCAGTGACATGACATCAGACATCTCTTATGCAGATCCTGGTCCCAACAAAAGAACCATTTGTTGGCTTATTGGGGCTTGACCTAGGTTCAGAGTTTTATTTAGCCAAACAAATCCCGGTACCATTGGCCCTTTCAGCAATAGTCCGCATAGCATGGACTGAGGTCTCACTTGAAGTAGTATGGGAGGGTGATAGAACTAGGTTTCCGCACCCGGAGATGTCTGATGGGTTCAAGTGGTCCGTAGTTCAACCTTGCACGCACGTTGCTACACACACTTTCCCGTACCTCGTAGCTTGAGATACTATCTTCGCGTAGCCCTACTCAGGGGCCAAACGTTGTTAATACCCAAGTTCTTACTAGTAGTCCACTGTTATTTGATTATTTTAGCCTACTTGCATACTTTAAGTTATACTTAACAACATAAATCATTTATATAGGTGCACGCAGTAATTAACAATATATTTGCAATTTACATAAAACATGCATTAACCCATGAACACATACACAGAATTATGATAAAAATTATCTTTATTAATCTCTTCTTCGGTTACAAAATTGATTCTACCCTGCACACTCAGCTGCAGGGGTCCGCGTACTCAACTGCAGACTACTAGGCCTCTGTGCACTTACCTGCATAGCCTTCTCCTACTCTATGACCCAAAGAAACACTTAGTCAGTTATAATCTTTCTTCTCTCTACTACTTCACTATCTCCATTGGTTTCTTTTACCCTTAGAGCCATGCTCTATTTATACAATGCCATGGTTCGGGGAGCATAGGTAGGTATGACACAGGTAATTTCCCTCTGCGGATAGAGGCAACCCTCTAGCCCTAGAGTGGTTCTAATCACTACAAAGACAATACCAAAGCAAAATTCCTTAGAAAGTTGGTGTTATGAAAGCCTACCTTCAGTTCAACATTTGATGGAGTCCTCGTCGTGTTGCTCCAACTCTTGTTTTTCTAGTCACTTATACCTGAAAACAACATGTAGAGAGACACCACAAACATAATAGAAAACGACCAAGCAATCTACTTGAAGAGTCAAGGAACGTCAAGCTATCGACATACAATTTAACACACAATATAGGAAACAAGCTATTGATTTGTATTAATATAAATCAAAGTAAAACTTACAACCGAGCCTTGACCTCGAAAGCCTCCTTGAAGGGTCTTGTCGGCATGTCTTCATAAGCATTTACTTGTGAACCATCTCCCAAGGGAACATATGACTCTGTCTTCTGTCCAAAAGGGTTGATGCTAGAAAGCTCTCAAGCCAACTCTACTCAAACATCTCTCAAATCAAAATACATATGAGGCTACTTCCACACTCCAATAACACTCTCTACCTCTACTCCTCTCTTAGAAACTTGAAACTATCAAATTACATCTAGCTATCATCCAATTACCTCCAAGCTAGGTGATCTCATTCATGGAGGAGATATTTATAGGAGGGAGAGGTCCCATAAGAGAAGGAAGGAAGAGCTTATCTCTTAGGGAGATTGCACAAAAGGTGGAACAACTATCCTAGAGGAGAGAGGTGAGCTCAACTGACCCAACAACCAGCCCTAGGAACACTCATGGAGCAATTTCATCTCAAAGTTTCGACGAATTGTTGAAAAACTCTCCAAATATAGCTCGTCGCGGGTGCAACATAGGGACAAAGCGAAGACTTCGCTAGGGCTAGTGTTAACTTGACCATATTCGCGAGAGGGATAACTTTTGACTCACGACGACCTAGAAACTTAGGTAAAAAGGGGTGTTCTTTAGGGATAATGAATTGAGACATTCTTCCTAAGATGGCAAGGAAGGTAATGACACATAATCTACAACATGACACAACATAGATGTTAGTATCATGGACCGGCAATATCCGAATCAGGGAATGCAGAGTCGGTGACAAATTACTGTGTAACAGATGCCCCCTAAAGCATGAAGGCCGAGAGAGTGGGAAGGGTGAAATGCTTTACGAATCCATAACCGAAACAAAACGTCCTTGCGGAGAACCTACAAGCGTAAGTACAACTACTATCTTTGATACATGAATACATAGTGAAAGGAAATACATGTTCATAAGGCATGGGCACAGCCATCCAGAAGATAAACATAAATGGTATGTGGTATGGATGCAGCCATACAATCAGAAATACCACAAAAGAGACTCAGATATGGTCGCATCCATCCAATTAAAAGAGTCATGTATAAATCAATCCACACAACCTCGACTTGTGTAATTTGAGCCCAGGGTCTTGAATCCCGATCTGATCATTGTACAATTTCTAATATGCGAATAAATGTGTTGAAGTCGAGCACACTAGAAAATCACTTGATTACCGACCAATGATGTGAACCTTTAACAAGCGCGAGAGAGACCACTAGTAATGTTAATGGTTCTCAAGGTACCACTAGTACAATCCACAAAGTGTGAAGAATGATTTGGAGTCGAACACTTGTGAAATCACTTAATTGAAGACCAATGATGCAATCCTGTCATCAAATGTGAAGAAATTTCCATTGAGGCATGCAAGCTCCAAGGTACCAGAAAGGAGTCTCTAGGTCAACTTCTCGGATAATGAGCTGAAGTCGACAGGAAGCGATTGGTTGAAGGAAGGCCATAATGTTTTGCACATCATCAACGTGAGACAAAGGAACAAGATGCTTGTGAATGATATAGAAAATCTGAGGAAGGTGTGTAAGGCTACAAACTGCAGAAGGATTAAGCTCTGGAACATATCGGCGACACGTCTTCACAATTGGGTAAACTTTTGGTACCAAGGGATCAAAGGTCATGACAATGCAACAAGGATCAGATGCATTGAGGCAAAATGAATAAACCAAAACCTGGAAGGCCAACGATAGAATGAGGATATCCCAACTCGACACAAAGTAAAAAGTGTGTCGATGTCCAAGAGTGACAAGCTACTGTAACAACTAATACAATCAACAAAATGTTTCCAAATTTCCCCCCACCATTTCTGGTGAGTACCCCAATTATTTTTGAAACACAAGCTTGAAAGGGATAGCATATGCTTGTAATGTAAGTTCATCCTTTGGATGAATCTGACCTAGTTATTGTTAATGAGCCCTAGGAAGGAGAAGTTGGATCTCATCATGGTGATGCGTCCAATATCATCAGGGTTTAACGAGTCTAACATAGGTAAAACTTAGAGTATTTTTCATGTTTAGAGAGTTTGAAAAAGACATGGAAAAGAAAAATCTAAAGGTACCTTTTCATAAATTTGTCCCTCGAATCTGAAAAGGTAGAAAATAATATCCAAGGGAACATATTGACCGTGAAAGATCAAGATATACCTTTTTCGTAAATAATTTATCCTAGCCCGAAAAAGGGGTAAACATATACTGGGTAGATGACGCTTCACAACCTTTAACGAGTTCAAAGCGACAAGAGTTCAATGATCTTTTCATGTTTCAAGAGGCAAAAAAGAGCTTAAAGATGACTCCAAGAGGGAATTTTTTATGTTTTTACCAAGTCCGAAAAATTATAAAATATAACTCGCAAATTAGTCACCAGAGTTTGTGAAACCTGTTGCTACACAAAAAATAGACAAAATAGATAAAAAACCTAATTTACAAACCCTAATTTGACCAAAAAGGCTTATAAAAGAGTCATTTGGTAAAAATCAAATTAATTTTCACCATTTTACTTCAGAGTGAAAAAAATTTACCCACGCGCATTTGAAATTTCAATGGTTGACTGGAGAAAGATCAATAGCTTGTCAGCAAATTCGCTTGGTCCAGGTAGTCTCTAATTGATTTCTTGCATATTTAAGTAGATAATACTTCATTTTTAATGGTATTAGCCACCTCAGAGGAAGGATTTAGGGCTGGCATATTCATGGTGGTCGTCACAAGTCGCTAGCTCGGGATCGCGATGACCCAAAATTTTCCATGGGGAGAAAAAGGAGTCTTTGCAACTGCACATGGAAAATTCTTGAAGATCTTGATTTTTCCGAATAGTCGATTTTGGCTTGGTGTACCTGTTAGAAAAACAAGCGTGTCGAGCGTCGATTCTTAATATTTGTCAAAACTGAAGCAATTTCCTTGGATTTTAAGCACAAGCAAAGTACTTAGAATCCTTTATGTGTGTGTGCAAGAAGAAAAATGGTGATTGAGTGGAAGGAATGAGAGCATAGTGGCGATGATGAATTATCCATGGGAGACCAAAACTTCTTGGACGTGCTCTGGAACTGTGATCTGCAAAAATTTTTCATGGTGCCTAGTCTGAGGGCACAATTGGACTTACTCTAATATCTAGTTGGAGTGTGGGATCCGAATGAGGGTAAGTTCAACATCTGAGGGCAAGAGCTGGAGATTGAGGCAACAAACATTTACTTCTTGACAAGGTTTTCACGGAGGGGGAAAAGGCCTCGCATGACCGGGACTCAGATCACTGGAGAAGCTATGGACATGATGATGGGAAGATTATGTCTAGAGAAGAGAGGTTAGATAAGGGCGGAAAGCTCAAGATTGCTACTGTCGGAGACTTGTCTCTCCATGTCCTCCTCTCGACCATCACTAGAGCAGCTGGCTCACATGCCCCACATGAGGCCACCAAAACCCAACTCCGGCTGGCAGCCGACTGTATGGATCCCATTGTCTTCAAATGGGTCGAGGCCATGACTGATAACATAAAATGAAAATTAACAAAGTGCCGACGAAGGGACGTAAAACAGTTCGATTATGGGTCCATCCTGGTATCATTCATCCTTGAGCGCCTTCTTATCTTCCAGAGACAGGAAGAAGTTGTAGCATGGCCGACTTTTCGGGAACCATGAATGACTCAGTGGGCGCTGCTGATGCCCCGAGGAGGCAAGGATCAACATATGTCATGGAGACCTGAGTTTTTCCAATGGTTGGATTGCCAACTTGTCATTGTCAAGGACTGGCCATACGCTGGGATAGATTTCAGAGGTGATCCAGAGTTAGTACTCCCCCCTTGGGAACACTAGGAAAATAGAGGTAACAAATTTTGATTTTTAAATATTTGTAATTTTTTATTATTTTTTATATATGTTCTAATCACTATGTTTCAATCTTGCAGATGTTGGGCCGGAAAGGCCTGTAGGTTTGTCTGTGATTGCTCGGAGAGTTGAGTGGGAGTTTGAGATTCCTCCTCGTAGTGGAGATGTAGAGGACGAGATTTCTCGTGACCTGGAGGGATTGATGGAGTGGATCACTGACTACACAATATTCGAGGATGTCCCTCAACAGTACCAACAACACACAGCAGGGGTGTCGGGCAGGATTCACCGACTTCTCAGACATGTGGTTCGAGCAGTCATGTGCTATGGAGAGCACCACGCAGATTAGACTCCTAGGTTTAATTTCAACAATTATTGAAAGACATGTTGTCTTATGATGTAACCTAAACAGATAATTTTTGAGCACTACGATGTGTAACACTTGATATACATATACATACCTATGTTTTTCTATATTGATTTATTGTGTATTTAATGATTTACTTTCATAAATGTCGCAAATGTCTGTCTAATACATGATTTGGAAATGCATCAGTGAATGTATTTAGTCTTCTAGGAATGTGTCAATATGTAATATAATCAAAATTCCTTTCTAGTAAACGAACACATAAATACAACCTTAAAATTTGAGGGTTTCTGATGGAATAACACCCGTTGAGTTGAAGAACAACATGTTGGGAATCTAGATTCAAAATCAATGCACGAATATTGACGACAATAGTCTCAACCAGTAATTCAATGACTGCACTATATTCAACGAAATTGTTTGTGGTACATCCTGTTGAAAATGCGACAAGATGATGGAGCTTAGTGAAAAGAAGTCGCCTTCACTAAGTGGGCCCGCAGGCTATTTTTGGCGCAAGTCTATTTTTAGACTATGTCTATTTTTAGGCATATGGATCATGGTCTATGAGTTGCAGGATGCTATTTGTGGATGATTGGTCAAGTTGGTAAAAATAGATGGACCTCTATTTTTAGACATATGGGCGGAGTCTATTTTTACACTGCCAGGCTAAAAATAGAACAATCAAATATTATTAGCTCTTAATAATATTTGGACTATAAACATTATCTTATTCTCTTGGAGCACTTCAGTTCGAGCTACGGATGTGGCACATGCAACTGCCAGAAGGAAATACACTTTTCTTATGGGTTACTTGAGGTATTGCATGGAGGACTTCAGTTAGGACTTCAATGATTGAGTTCTGTGGAGTTGGATGAGCAGTTAATGGAGTTGTGTTCAGTTTGACTTAGTTGAACTAGTTGTTTAGTCTAACTAACAAATACACTAGTGATGAGTCATGTGAATTAGTTATTAATTAATTCACTAATTATTAACTCATAAATCAACTGAGGAATACATCAGTTAACTCAGTGCATGGACAGTTCAGTGGAGATAAGTGTTAGAGGTGAGTGAAAGGGCAAGACAACTGTCAGTTGTGATTATAGTTGTGAATGAGATTTGCACATGCATGGATTGAGTAATGCCAATGGGGATTGTGTGGTATCACACACTAGATTTTGCTGACAGGTGTGGGATTGCGTGGTACAACCAAATGGAAGAGCAATTCTTCATCCATTCTCAGCAGGTATTGCACAGTGGAGGTAGGCAAGTAGCGAAGGAGATTTGAGCCAGTGATTGATTCAGATCTGAGCTAGTTTGTGTGTAACAGGTGGAGATAGTACTGAGTACTTGTGAGGAGTATTGTACTATGTATTGTTACATGTTCTCAATCAATATAATATACAGATAGTTGTGGGGCTTTCAGCTTTATGCTTTCCCCGGGTACATACTGTGTTGATATGTGTGATTGATGCTTCAATGTGCGCATGCGATTGTTTCTAAATACTGCTAAATTGATGATCAACGTAGAGGAGGTTATGTATTATGCATGATTCCGCAAATAGTGTATAATCAGGATAATCTCTGTGAATAAGTGTCATATTATTCAAAATTTCTACACATCCTAGACAAACACCTTTAATATCTACCAACTCACCATGAGAATCGTAGATAACCCATGCTGTGGAGGAAATATTCTGAGTACTTCGACAGGCACCATCAGCAAAACCGACATAAGGTGCAACAAACATCTGCGTAAGAAGCAAAAAGGACACAATAAGTGATAAATGCTTACACACCAATCCAAACATGTGCAAAATGAAAAAAACACTTATGTACACAGCAATGCATGAAAGACTCATGCATAATATTTCTTGAGATAAAGCCTATTCTGGGGCTTATCTAAAGGGTTTCCTTCATAATCAATTAGCTCATAAGCCCGTTTTTACAACACATGTTTGACAATATAGGGCTCATGCCATATGGGTTCAAATTTTCCTGCCCCCAACTTGCCATTAGCTTGATCATATAGTAGGACTAAATCTCCCTCCATGAAGGAACGTGGGTTGACTGTCTAATCGAAGTGACTCTTCACTCTCTTCTTTTGTGCTTCAATGACTAAAGAAGCAAGTCAACGAGTCTCATCAAGCCGTTATAGATAAAGAAGGCATTCTTCCACCGGAGTAGTATTCGGGAGCGATTCGATAACTAATTTGAGAGAAGGGATTTCACATTCAATCGGAAGGGTAGCTTCCAGACCATAAACAAGTTGAAATGGTGTGAATCCATTCACATCCTTAACCAAAGTACGGTAGGCCCATAGGGCGGAAATTCTAGTTGGACTTGTTCATTCCAATGGTACGTTGAAGCATAGTAACCAACACTTTGTTTACTGCTTCAACTTGGCCATTGGCCTGAGGGTAATAAGGCACCAAACTATCGTGACACAAGCCTAACTGGGTTGTCAAATCAGTCATCGTATAACCATGAAAATGGGAACCTTGATCAGTGACTATAGCCTAAGGGACTCTAAACTGGGTAATCACATGATTGAACAGGAATTGCACAACTGTCTTACCGTCATTAGACAATGTAGGCATTGCTTCATCCCATTTCCTAAAATAATCGACAACAATGATGATATACCCATGCCCCTCGGCCAAGCAAGGGTTACAAATCATAAAATCAATGCCCCATTTAGCAAAAGGGCCAACGGTAATGGAAGGATGCAAAAGGGAAGGGGGCGCACACATCTTCCGCTGGTAAATTTGACACGCGTGACAAAAGTGGATAGCTAGAATGCAATCCTTGAAGATGAAGGGCCAAAGATAACCAGCACGAAGAATCTTTTGGATAGTAGCATAACCAAACATATGACTACCACAGGCACCAGAATGACAATCATTTAAGACTTTTTCAGCTTCCTCGAAAGTTAGAGAGCAACAGAGAATTGAATCAATGCTGAGATGGTATAAAGTGTCTCCAACAATACAATAGGGCTGAGAATGGTGGTGAATGCATCACTGAGCATCCATAGACAAATCAGGGCAAAATGAAGATGTCTGGAAGTCTTTATTACGCCAAACAGCCCACTTGAGCAATCTGCCATTATCCCATTGATTCCTATGAATATAGGAAACTTGTATTTCCCATTCACAAATCCATCAAACAATAATGTCACTGTACCAAGGATCGAGGGTATTAATCAAGAAAAGCGTGTCATCTGGAATGTGGTCCTCTATCCGAGAGGGAGCGGAAGTAGATGGTAATGAGCAAAGCAACTCAGTGAAGACTAGTGACTTCTTAGACTTGGAAGTGGTAAAATCTGAATCAAACTCTTGAAGAATAACAATCCATTTTGAGTATTTTCCCCCCAACAATTGACGTGATAGAATGCATGTCATCGGGTTGTAATCTGAAATCATGGTCCTCATGCGCAACAAAATATAATGGCGAAAGTGTTGGACAGCCTAATCAACTGCCAAGGCTAGCTTATCAACATAAGCATAGCGAGTCTTGGTGTTAAGAAGGTTGCGACTAAGATAATATATGACATGCTCGAAACCATCTTTGTTGTCTTGGACCAAAACCATACCAATGGTACTATTAGCGGTAGCTAGATAAAGCAAATAATCACAATGATAGTCAGGTGGATGCAACAGGGGAGTAGAAACAAGAAGTGTCTTGAGCTGCTCGAATGACCTTTGGGCAATGTGATCCCAAATAAATGGAGTGTCATGCTTAAGGAGACGTGTGTAACCTTTAGTAATCTCGGCATAGTTGGGGATAAAACGACATAAGAAATTGGCCTTCCCCTGCAAAATCTGCAACTGATGCAAAGAAGCAGGAGGTGGGAGATTCAGAATAACTTCAACCTTGAGGGGATCGATATGAATACCCTCCTTGGAAATGAAAAACCCAAGAATTCTGCCAGATTCGACGCAAAAGACACACTTATGCGGATTGAGATGAATACAATAATGTCTACAGTGAAGAAACATTTGGCGGAGGTGGTTCAGATGGTCTGTGCATTTAGCTGAATGAGCCGGAAGATCATCCAGATAAGGCTGAACAATGTGTCAGATGTCATGAAAAGCATAGGACATTGCTTGCTGGAAAGTTGCACTGGCATTTTTCAAGCCAAAAGGTAGATTTTTGTAAGCAAAAGTACCCCACGAACAGATGAAGGTGGTTTTGTGCTGATCGACAGGTGAAATATTAGTCTGGTTGTAACTAGAAAACCCATCCATAAAAGAGAATATCTCACTGCCAGCACAATTGTCGATAAGCTGGTTAATAAAGGGAGTAGGATAGTTTATCTTTCAGATGATGTCACGATAATCAACAAAAACCCTAATAGTGCCTTGCTTTTTGGTCATAGGGACAATGTTAGATACCCAGTCTGCCAGTGGGATAGGGTAAATAAACCCTGCCTTGAGAAGTTTTTCAACCTCTCCCTTGATGGCAGTGACCTTTCTTGGGTGCATAGGACATAAGCATTGACAAACTAATTTTGCACCAGGATACGTAGGTATCTCGTGTACCACAATACTTGGATCAATGCCCAACATTTCCTCATATGACCAGGCGAATACGTCACGAAACTCTCTTAAAAGGTCGGTGTAAAGCTGGATCTCTTTAGGAGAACAAGTAACTCCAATGTGAATATTTTCAATGATCCCTAGTTTAACAGAGATGTCAATGGACATGGTTTGCATGATATTCCTCATATTCCCCTTAGAAAAAACCTCATGAGTCAAAATGGGCATGTAAAGTGGCTGAGAAGGAACATAGGAAGAAAACTTATCCAGACAAGCAGTCATGGCCCCATGGGCTGGGAGAAACGAGGAACGATGATGATTATCGAGCCAAGGAGGATCCTCAAAAGACATAGTCTCAAGAATCGCATCATCAGAAGGAAATGTCTCTTGTAATGGATCCAGAGAAGTAATATCTCCACGCCAAGGGGATTTCACATACGTGTCGAGAGATCTACTCGAAGGAGTAGAGTCAGAAGATGAAACTGAAGCCAAAACAATTTCAACATAGTTGAGCTATGCAGGGCTCAACGACATAACCTCACCCCATGAGTCCACCTAATTGAGGGGGGAATCACCCAGGGATCAGGATTGATAGAGATCATATTAACAAAGGTGACATTAGGAGGTGGGAGTGACAAAACACCCATAAGGGAAGGATCTTTAAAGAGTCTGGCACCCACACTCTCATAGGGAATACTGTTATGCTCCACAAACGGAACATTTCCATCCGAGGAAGAGGAAGTGAAGAAGGACAGTTGATCGACCGTAACAATTTTCCCTTGATGAGGAAAACGGAGTACATGGAATAATGACGAAGCCATGGCATGCATAACGTACATCCAACTTTGACCCAACAAAAGTTTGTAAGTTAGATTAGCACCAACAACTTCGACTTCGACGTCGACTGTCTTCCCTTCCAAGGTGATAGGCAAGAGTGGGAGAATACCAAATGGACAAGAATCTCTTCCATCAAAGGCTTCCAAGGTATTAGGAGATTAACTCAAAGATGGGGAACCAATGGCCTTCCAACAAGCAACAAGCATGATGCAAGTTGAGGTGCCTTCATCAATGATAGTACGATGAATATTCTTCGAGTTAATGATGACTTGAATGAGAAAAATGATTTGATGAGGCAAACATGACACATGGTTTTCAAGATTGAATGTAATTAACTTAGAATCGACCGGATCAATGCCACCAATGGCAGATAGCAAAGAATTTTGTTGGGGGTGACAACTCTAGAGAACTTCCAAGGCGGACATAGCTGAAGGAGCTTGGGCTAAGTCTTTGACAATACTATAGTGCTGCGCATCACAAGCATTGGGGTTATAGGAAGATTTCCGGATAACTCCCTTAGTAGGAGGTCGAATGACCGACTTGGTGCTGGGCCGTTCAATATGAAGAGGGCCAAAACGAGACGAAGGAATGTTAGAAGGTACTTCAGGTTCCTTACTGGCGGATGGAGCATATTCTTTCGATCGAGTACTCACATGAATAGGGATAGTCCCAACCATAAAAACCTGGGAACAAAAATTGGAAGAGGATTGAGGTTGATCTACCATCATTTGAGTTTGCTGGGAGGGAAAAGGCTCTTTAAGTAGAAAAAGAGTCCCCGAAGTCCCCTTAAGCAAACAAATAACCTCAAACCATCTAGGACAATCTTTAGTGTAGTGATCCTCGTCACAGATAAGACAAGGATACATAGGTTTGCGTTTAGAACCATCATTGGCAGGAGTCTTAGGAGGATCTTGCTTTGGTGCATCGACCTTATTTTTACCTTTCACTTTCTTCTTACCTTTTGAAGTTTTCTCTACCATGGTAGATGGAATGATATTAACTTCTGAGGTTTTCCTAGCATTAGATGCAGGCTGAGAAGTATTTTCATGAGGAGCAATAGGTTTTTGCTTTGTAGGAGTCATGGAAGACTTTCGGGAAGATTGAGCAATGGAACCAATAACACCATCGACGAAAGGTGTCGACGGGGCTTTAGAAGTTCCAGGTCGGGGAGCATCATGTAAGACATCATAAAGCATGCTAGATTCGGAATAGACCAAATCAAGATACTGAGTACGTGCAATAGCTTGCTCTTTAGTAACACATGCCCCCGTAGCAATATCTCAGGCTATCAGATCGACAAAAGAGGTAGTATACCAGTCAGTCAGAAGCTGATCAGGAATATAGAACTTAATCAAACGGCGCCGTCGTCTCCACTCATGAATATGACCAAAGATGTGGGTAGTCGTGTCCTGTTTCAGAGAAGTAAGGAGATGTGTTCCCATTTCATAGCGAATCGATAACTAAAAATGGGTAAGAAATGCCATCGCAAGAGAATTGAAGTCTTGGAAAGTTCTACGAGTGAGTTCAATATACCATTTCGCAACGGAACTAGTAAGAGTCTGCTGAAAAAGACAGAGATGGGTAGAATCATCAAGCCATGAATTAGATGAACACCAAAGGTGATAAGTCATAACATGTGCTTGGGGATCCTCTTCAGATTTTCCGTCAAATTTAGGACAATCATTGGGAATCTTGGTCGGAACTGGTGGCCAATATGGATTATGAAGTATAAGGTCATTCGTCAGCTTGGACATATTGGGCAATTCCAAAGTTGCAAGAAAAGGTAATTGAGGGTTAAAAGACATCATGGGCCTTTGATAAGGGCCAACATTAGGGTTCCAACTAGAGCCTTGTTTCCCCCATGGATTTTGTCCACAAGGGTTATAGTTGGGCGGATTAATGCCATAACCTAGTTGTTGACCCAGATTTTGACGCCAGCAAACCATTGGTTACCAGCTTGACCAACAGTGGTAGCATATGGCTGCTAAAAATTCTGATAAGGATTAACCTGAGGTTGCTGATAGTTCAGATACGGGGCACCCTGAGGTTGCCCTTGGGGTTGCTAAGGTATTTGGAGACCATATTGCGGCTGAGGTCCAAACTGTGCCTGGGGCCCAGGTTGCATCTGATAAATAGGTTGGGCTTGGAATCTAACTTGAGTTTGGGGACCAGGTTGAGCTTAGAGTCCAGCCTAAGTTTGGAGACTGGGTTGAGCTTGGGAACCATCTTGTGTCTGAGTGCCTGATTGACTAAGAGTTGGATTGAAAAGGTTGCCCTTGCAAACCTGAAGGTTGTCCTTGCAGGCCATGGTAAGTAGTGTGATTCTAGGCAACCGAAAGTGGAATGTAATTCTCAACTAGGACCCCTGGAGGAAGAGACCCAATGTAATAAATATGAGCTCCACGGTGATCATAGTAGTGCGGAGGGTTATGCGGAATGGATAGCGGTTGAGAACCTAAAGGGTTATGAGTCAGATTTTGAAGAGAAAATAGGTATTGCTTATATGACAATCCCGCTGGAATGGAATTCGAAGAGACTGGTACATTACCCGTAGGTTGACTGACTCCAGAAACCAAAGGCGAAGGACCACTGCTAGCGGGTCCGAAAGATATCCCTGTAATAGTATGTTGACATGGAGAATTTTTGCTATACCGAAAAGGGTAACTAACCTAATCACGGACCCCAATTAGATCTGCTTTTGTTTGGGATGGCTAGCTCGAACGGGTTTTGAAGGATCCCGTAAACTGCTATATGTGTCGAAAGATTACTTCTTCGAGGAATACTTTAAATAAATCAACAAATAAAACAACTAACCTATGTGTATCAAGTCCTATCTACACTACTTCTAACTACTCTAATCTAATCCTAACTTTCTTAATCTATCTTGCAGGGGAAAAACAAAAGGAGGTTAAACTTGATATATAAATCCCAAGTCGAAATGAATCAATTACTGGTCCACATAAGAACAAGGCTATCTTAAATCCTAATCGCAATCCAATTACTTATACATGAATATACATTCCTTTCCATACAAATGAAACTTGCAACTGATGTTTAACAAAGTCTGGAATTAACAACCTTTCATGAATTATCACTGCTATTGAATTACATTCAAATAGCTAGGAATAACCATGAACTGCTAGTTATCAACATGCACTAAGCAAATCACATTTGTCTTTATACCAGCAACAACACACTAATTCTAAAGATATGAGAGAAAAGGGAAATAAATATGAAACAATAGGCTCCTTCTTGAGCCAAATAGTCTTCTTTATTCACAATAAATCAAAGTTGTTCTCTCCAAACAAAAAGTCCTCCTCTCCTATCTGGAGGTAATACTTATGCAACAGGAAATGACCCTCGTTCTTCCACGAATTTTCAGCTCCCCTCTTTTCATTACACAGATCAAAATATATAGATGAGATGTAGGTTTTAACCCTATATAAAATTACCTGCATACGAATTCTAAAACACATAAAATAAACAATGGGAGAGCATAACACATAAAACACATATACACAGAGATTTTCCCCTGGATCCCAAAACCGGGACTACCATCTTGATTTTTCATTATGTTCCTTTCAATGTTATAATACATATTTATACATGCTGAAGCATCCAACTATGGACCGAAAACCATCGCGTCCAAAAACATGTGCAAAAATCATGCACAAAACCATAGGTGGGTCCGCCCAACCTAACATAGGTTCCAAAACCAAAATTTTTCGGGGCGCTATCCTGGACCCCATAGAATGGGGTTACCTGTACCCCCTCTAACCCCCCGATTAACTATGTGGGCTATTCATGGAAAGAATATAATGCAACACAACATTCTCCCACTTGTTTTCTTTCCACAGGGGGCCACAAGAGATCTTAGTCATTTATCCAGCCCTGTAATGCCCATTGTTTCTCTACACTAAGAGAACTTCTTAGAGCTCACAGATTTTGTCAATGCATCTGTAGTATTCTTCAAAGTGTCCACCTTTACCAGCAACACCTTTTTGTCTTCTATCATATCCCTCACAAAGTGATACTGAATATCAATGTGCTTTGTCTTTGAATGATATGTAGGGTTCTTTGCCAAGAAAATTTCACTTTGGCTGTCACAGTCTATCCTTATAGCTCATTGTACTAACCCCATACTTGAACACAATCTTTGCAACCAAACTACTTCCTTGCTTGCATGAGTGGTTTCCATGTATTCTGCCTCAGTAGTTGATTGTGCCAATACACATTGTTTCTTACTCATCCAAATGACTGCACCTCCAAATAGGTTAAACACATACCCACTTGTAGATCTTCTCTGATCCATATCTCCAGCCCAGTTTGCATAAAAAAAGACACGAATATCCAACACTCTATCCAATCCTGGTCTTCCTTGGTAGAACAAACCATAATCACTAGTGCCACACAAATACCTGAAAATCCGCTTCACTACTGTCCAATGCTCCTTTCCTGGTTTTGACATAAACCTACTCAATACTCCCACTGCATGTGTAATGTTTGGTCTGGTACAGACCATTGCATACATCAGGCTACCGACTGCACTTGCATATGGAACACAGGACATGTCCTCTTCCTCTTCTTGTGTCTTGGGACACTATTCAGTAGACAAATTTACACCTACAGGAATAGGAACCTTCACCAGTTTACTATCCTGCATATTAAATCTCCGCAATATTGTATCGACATACTTCCTGTTGTTTAACTAGAGCTTCCTCTTTGCGTGATCTCTTTTAATTTCCATGCCCAAAATATAGTTTCCAACACCAAGATCTTTCATGTCAAATTTGGAGGACAATTGGGTCTTCAAATCCTAAATAATTTCTTTGTCATTTCCAACCAACAGCATATCATCCACATACAAGACCAAATAAATAACACGATCACCAATTAATTTAAAGTACAGAAAATGATCTACTTTGTTTCTGGTGAAGCCAAGTCCCCGTATGAATGTATCAAATTTCTGATACCACATCCTTGGTCACTGTTTTAACCCATACAGAGACTTCTTTAACTTGCATTCCAGTTCTTTCTTACCCTTCACCGCAAAGCCTTCAGGTTGCTTCAATGTAGATTTCCTCTTCCAAATCCCCGTGAAGAAATGCTGTCTTCCCATCCATCTGTTCTACCTCAAAATCAAAAGCAGCAACAACATATAAGAGTAATCTAATCGAAGTTACCTTAGCAACAGGAGAAAAAATATCACCAAAATCAATTCCCGGCACCTGGGAATAACCTTTTGCTACCAACCGAGCTTTGTATTTCTCCACCTTCCCTTCTGCATTTGTCTCTTCTTGAACACCCATTTGCTGCCAATGGGTTTCCTTCGAGCCAGCAACTCCACCAGATCCCAAGCCTCATTTTTGTGCAAATATGCCATTTCATCAACCATGGCCTCTTTCTAGAGTTTTCCATACTCTGAATCTACTGCTTTCTTCACAGTTATGGGATCATCATCAATAATAAATAAAGGAAAATTTGAACAGAAAGTAGATGGAATATACCTTTCTGGTTGCCTTCTTTCTCGAATTGATCATCTCACACTCAGAGTTTGTGGCTCTTCATCTTTTGATTCCTCCTCTGCTGTAGAGTATGATTCTTCCTCCTTTAGCTCAAACTCTATCTTCTCAGGTTCCTTTGGTTGGACTTCATGTTTAATAACATCTTTCACCTCTTTGAACACCATCTTGACTATACACAACCTTCCTTGTTACTGGGTTCCAAAGCTTATACCCTTTAAACCATCCTTATACCCAATAAAGATGCACTTTTCAGATTTACTATCCAACTTGGTTCGTTTCTCCTTTGGAACATGTACATATGCATAACATCCAAATACCCTCAGATGTGAAAGAGAGGGTTTCTTACCAGTCCATACCTCTTGTGGAGTCTTATCCTCCAAAGTTGATGAAGGTGACTTGTTGACTAGGTAACATGCAGTATCCACCGCCTCTGCCCAGAATTCCTGTCCTAACCCAGCACCACTGAGCATGCTTCTTTCCCTTTCCATCAACGTCTTATTCATTATTTCTACAACTCCATTTTTCTAAGGTGTATATGGAGTAGTCTTTTGCCGTGCGATACCACACTTCTTACAGAATTCTTCAAATTCCTTACTGCAAAACTCTCCACTTTTATCTGTCCTAAGCACCTTTATCTTCTTCTCTGTCAAGTTTTCCACCAGAGCCTTAAATTCTTTAAACCTGTCAAAGACTTTAGATTTCTTCTTAAGGAAATATATCCATGTATTCCTTAAGAAGTCATTTATAAATGATACATAGTACACAGACTTACCTAGTGATGGAATCTTCACAGGTCCAAACACATCACTGTGCAGAAGTTCTAATATATGTTTCACCCTCTTACTACTAGAGGGGAAACTCACCCGATTCTGCTTCCCATATTCACAATTTTCATAGAAATCAAAATCCAGAGAGCTATTACTCATACCTTCTACCATACCTTTACCATGAAGTATTCGAAGACCCTTTTCTCCAATATGTCCAAGCCTTTGATGCCACAACATGGTCTTCTCTCCGGAGAACACTAGATTTTCTGCTCCACTTTTAGGAACCACAGAACTGTTGCACCCATCAATAACAGTGCTACCTTGCAACTTGTACAAAGTTCCAATCCAAACTCCTCGCATCAATACCAGTGCTCCTCAAACCATCTTGTAGGTATCCTTCTCGAACATTGTTTTTACACCTGCTTCATCCAGCTTACTAACAAAAATCAGATTTATGGCTAATGCAGGAATATGTAGAACACCTGGAAGCATTCTAACCCTTCCACCTTACAACTTCAACTTTACTTTTCCATGACCAATGATTCTAGCCTTCCTATCATCCCCCAAGAAGACATCACCTCCATCATATTTCTCATACTCGCAGAACCACTCTCTATGGGGAGTGAAGTTAAAGGATGCACCTGAGTCAATCAACCAT
>APFE030534946.1:0-17213 GCA_000404065.3 Pinus taeda | reverse complement strand
GAGAGAGACTCTTAGTAACATGAATGATGAAAAATGATGAAATAAAATGTTCAAGTGCAAAGTGACAATGTAAGAATCTTGAACAATAGAAAATTTGAATAATAAGAATATAGTGAATTACGAACAATTTATAGTTTTAAGAAGAAGACATTTTGGGTAAGAGAACATTTTATTTAAGATAAAAATTCAAGTATTGTATTTATGGTTGAATTATTGTAACAAATAAATCAATTCACTTCATGAATAATGTTTATGTGCGCACACTAAGAGAGAGTTTTCATGTTTTGGGGGTGAGGAAAAGATATAGATATGAGAGAGAAGTGTTGAGAGAGAAGGGAAAGAGAGAGAAAGGGAGTGGAAAAAGGATGGAGAGGGATATATATAGATAGATGTGGACAGAGAGTGTGTATGTTTGGGGGGCGATATAAAGAGATAAAGAAGGAGAGAAAATTGGAGATAGAGATATAGATGGAGGGGGAAGAGATGTGCTTACACTAAAATAAATGCACATTACTAATCTAATTACTTCTAAATTAATGTAAATCATACATCTAGTTGTATCAAATTAGAAATCAACATCTACACTAAAATCAATGCATCTGTCTCTCTCCCCCACTCTATTCCCCTTCCATCTCACTATCTCTCTTAAATATGATCCTATTGTATTATATTTTAAAAAGTATCTAAATTAAAAATATATATAATTGATTGTTAAATATTAAATCTATATTTTGGATCAATCATGTCAAAGAAAATACAATAATAAAAGACTTAAAAGAATTATGCACTTTCTTTCCTCTATCATTGTTAGTCACTTTGTTTTCTCTCTCTACTTTGATTCTTGGTTAAAATGCATCTATCCTCTCTATGGGATATTTTTAGTACTTGTGAGGATGGAGGGTTTAGATATACCTCAATAGTACTTATAACCTTTTTCATTTTAGATTTAATTAAAAAATGTTATAAAATTAAATTAAAATAAAGTATTTGAAAAATATTTTGATTTTGAAATAAGTTATGTTTTTTTGGCATATGGTATTGATAAGCCATGGTATTGGCCCATGTTATTGTAATTGAATAATTAAAAGCCTAGATCTGTAACATAATAATCAAAAGCATATATGGCCCATAGTATTGATAAACCATGGTGTTATCCCATGGCATTATGATTTTCTTCCCTCATCTCCCTCTCTCCCTCTCTCTCTCTTTCTTTCTCTTCTGGGTATAATCTTGTTATATTGTAAAATATTAAATTTTTATCACTTATTAATTAAATTTAAAGATGTTTATGCAATCATTATTTTAATTTATATGTTGAAATGGATGTTAATTTTTAAGTAATATTTATATGTCATATATTATTTTAATTTATAAGGTAAAATAGGTGTTAATTTATAAGTACTATTTATATGTTATATGTTTTAATGTGATATGTATATTTACATCGTAAGACATTCCCTTTGAGAAGTATTTCACACTTGTCATCATTTTGAACCATTGGATTATATCGTAGACTATTGGAGAATGTCAAATCATTGGATTGAAGGTAGTTGGAAGGGTTTCTGAGATGGTTGTTCCCATACCCGTTATGTTGGTTAATCAAGGTTCTAGATGCAAACCCATTTGAACCCATTCTACTATGAAAACCCATGCCATGCATTGCTTCTCTATGCCTCTTATCTGTAAGTTTAACTCGTAAGTTATTTATTTTCATTTAAGGTTGTAGAAATTTTCAAACCCATCTCACCCTAATACATGTTTAGCTTCCTTCAGAAGAACATAGTAGATAGCTCAGAGTTTCTTAGAGGCATAGTCCTTTGCATTACAGGTTTCCCTCTTTAATGTTTTTAGAGAGAGGCATTTTCGTTTGACTCTTTAGTTATTAATTACATAAGAAACATTATTTTGTGTGATTATATTGAAGAATATTAGTCATGGTAGACAGGAGCCGAGGCTATGTTTTCTGATTTGGCACACTTCTCAGAGTTGTGAATTAAGGTGACCAAATGTCTTTGGTTCCATGACTAAAAAAAAGCTTTCATATTTATATTGGTTAAACAATGTTCTGAAGGCAAAACCATTCTTCATATTCTGTCATGCAAATCCATGTGATTTGTTGTGTCTCTATGCCTCCTATCTGCTTTAATGGGTAAGTTTTTTTGTTTACCTTTAAGGTTGTCGATATTTTCTCAACTTTTTTACCTTGAGTTGAGGTTAATTAATCCTTACTCCGTTGTTTGAGCACTAGGGTTATTTCAAGATGAGTGTTATAAGGGGAAAAATTCTTACCCATTCTATAGGTACAATGCCCTTTGTTAAATTTGTGGCTAAGGTTTTCAGAGCCATCCGAGCCTATTGCATGTTTAATATCCTTTGTAAGAACAAAGTGGATCGCTGAGAGTCTTTTAGAGGCATAGTATTTTGCATTACAGATTTGTCTTTTTTTTTTTTAACTTTCTATAAATCACCTATGAGAAAAGGATCCAAGCTAGTCTAGCTTATTAGTATGTCTTACAAAATCTTTAAAAAGGTAAATTAATGTTTTCAGCAAATGATTTTCAAGGCTTACAAAATTCCCTTATAGCAAAGAGACGTTCCGAAGGGAATAATCTAATAATGGGATGGGCTACAGTAATAAATAAGGTGGTTAACCCATATTATGTAAGGGACCATAAGTAGTTAGTAATAATGTAATAAGCTCATGGAATTAGATAGATGGTATTCAGGGAACCATGGTAATGACCCATGGTATTGTATGTATGAGACCTATATAGAGGCTAGAGACTCCCCATTGAGAGAGGTCAAGGATTATTGTATGAATAGGTGTATGGATTATGGAGTGTTCTCCTTCATTAAGGAGTGAATGTATGGTATTGCCCTACCTTAAGGGTTCTATTAATAAAGTGAAGCATTGCTATCTATTTATATCTTATTATTTCTTGGGTATATTTGTATTCTCATATATTTTCGGGTCAGATCTATAAAAAGTGGTATCAGAGCACTTTCTTGGGCAAAGAAGAATTTTTTATTATTATTTTGCAGGAACTTTTTGGGGCAACAACTTTGAAGATCAGATTTGTATGCTATGGTGCAATATTTGCATAATCTAATTGCAGATCTGGGTTCTTTGCAAAAAAATACCCAATTTGAAAAACCAATCGGCCAAATCGGAGTCCGGATGAGGGAGTTATCGCTGATTTAAATATCAGCTATGTTGCAGACATTTTTAGGGGCGAAGAGTTTGTGGATCAGATATATATGTTTTGGAGCAAAATCTGCAAAATCTAATTCCATATCTGAGTTTTTTTGTGATAAAACCCAATCTAAAAAAATAAAAATTAAAATAAAAATTAAAAATTAAAAAAAAGAGAGAGAAAAGAAAAGAAAAGAAAAAATCGGCCGAATTAGAATCCAGATGAGGGAGATATCACTGATTTAAATTCAACTGTGTTGTAAACATTTTTCGGGGCGGTGAGTTTGCAGATCAGATCTGTACATTCTGGTGGAAAATCTATAGAATTTAATTGCAGATCTGAGTTTTTGGTAAAAAATACCGATTTTGAAAAAAACAATAAGCCGAATCCGAGTCTAGATGAGGGAGGTATCGCTGAATCAATTGTGTTGTAGACATTTTTAGGGTTTGTGAGTTTGCAGATCAGATTGATATGTTCTGGGGCAATATTTGCATAATCTAATTGTAGATCAGGTTTCTTTGTGAAAATATACCCAATTTCCAAAAAAAAATTCAGTCGAATCAGAGTACAGATGAGGTAGATATCGCTGATTTAAAATCAAATCTTTTTCAAAAAAAATTGTGAAGGCAAGATAGCTGTAGTGCGAATCTGAAATTCCAATTCTTAGATTGAAATTTGATGAAGATGTACAAATTTTATGGCTCTAATATGGAAATATGGCTGGCACAAATGAAAGAATATTTCACTTTGAATCACATCGTAGATGATGAAACTAAACTACGTGTGGCATCCATTTACTTGTACCAAGAAAGATGGCAATGGTGGTAGTTGCATTCTAAATGTTATCCAAGGACAATTACTTGGGAGATGCTCGAAAACTCCATTTGTGGCCGCTTTGACCCTAGATCTAATTTTTTGGATCCTCTTACTAAGCTCAGACAGACAGGCACACAACCTAGCAAAGATTTTATTTTTACAAGAAAGAAGGAAACCAAGAAACCTAAAGGGTTTTTTTCTATTGGTATCTCCTTATTGCAGATTCATGAATGTATTCAGAAGGAGAAGATCATTGTGTCTATAAATCCTAGCTGCAAGCATAATTTTATCAATGTTAATTTGGCAAAAAATTGCAAGTTTCAACAAAACACATTGAACACACAGGTTGATGATGAGGATGTTCAAGTTTATAAAGATTTGAAGCTTTCTATGGATAAGTATGTGTTGCATTGTGATTTTTATATTTCAGATATGGATAACATGGATGTTGTTTTGAGATATCCTTGGATGGAATCTGTGGGTACTATTAATATTAATATGCAGAAGAAATTCATGAAACTCTGGTATAAAAAGAAGAAAATAACATTATAGGATATTTCTATTAAGACACAAGCAAAGACTATGGAAGAAGAAGCACAAATCTTTAATGACACTGACACATCATATGATGAGCCTTTAATGGTCAATAACCAAACACAAACATTAAACCAGATACCAGAAAAACAAGGAGAATCCAAGGAGGCTGAAGAAAAAAATGTTACAGGTACTGATACATCAGATGAGGACTCAGCGGTTGAGGTAATATTGGAAGATAAGAAACAACAGTACGCACAACAACATGTGCCAGCTACCAATCAGGCTCCATTAGGTGGTGAATTAAAGAAAAAGACATCGTTTGTTAAAACTTCAGCGTATCACCACCCATGTCACCCCACAAGAAAACAACCAACAAGATGGCAATGAATTATCCCCAAGGACAATAACCCTTGCATGATAGATAGAGAGGGGCAACGATCCACCTACTACACATCAACATAAAAAGAGCTTAAACAAATGGATGGCACTACAACTGAAACCAAAATCTCTTTAGCTCTTAATTACAGAAGAAACTTTATTTTCTGTGCTTATATTGAAGAATATTAGGGATGATTGGTAGGTGATAAGTCTATGTTTGTTGATTTAGGACACTTCTCATAGATGGCAATGAAGGTGAGAAAATGTATTTGGTTCCACTACACTTAAATCCAACAAGAAATAATCAATTTAAAATATGGTATGTAATGGCAGATAGTTTTCGTAGGAGTTCTCTATCCTTGTTTGATTCTCCCATACATGGGGGAGGTTGCATTTATTTCCCAACTCAAAGAGGACATACAGAGCAACTTCTATATGCTGGTACTAGGTGAGCACATTTTCATCAAGATAGCATATAAGTCCATTATGCCTTGAAGATATTGAAAAGATGGGAAGTTGTATTTTATATAACAAAGGAGCATAGAATATGCTTTTTCACTGAATTGGAGAGACTTGTAGACTTTTGAAACAATTTGGTCATATTGGGGTCATCAACACTTCCAAAGTTTCTTTTCTAACAAGAATTTTGAATCAAAAACTAGGACACTTGTATGAGTGTTAATCTAAAAATGAATTATATGTAAAAGTTGAATTATGGCCAAGCTTCATAGTGGCTAACTTGGCAGCAATAGTGGGAAGTCAGGAATTCATCTCATATACCTTTTCAATAATGAATCTATACTCATGCTTGATTTGTCTTCCATGGGTGTAAGTTATGCACACCTCAAAAGCTGATGTATGGTAAAATATACATTACATAAATAAATGGGATTCTCATGTGCATCTACTTGCCACTCACCATCGACTTTAGATATAAATATATTATTGGTCATGCCTATGGTATCTTCCTCGGTCCTCTTTGCCTTTCATTATTGTTACTGAGATTTGTTCTTATCAAACTGATTATTTTGCTTGATTTAAAGGTCTTCTTGTGACAACAGTCATGTTTGCAGAATTTATACAGAAGGAGAGCGATCACATGTGTGGTACGCATGCAGTTTCTTAACAAAAATTGTAGACATCCTAGTGAAATTCTTAGTATTCGCCACATTTCTCTAATTGAAGCCGATATGATTTACTATGTCTGAGAAGCATCCATGATTTTCAGAAATAACCAATGAAACCAATAGTCCCACATATCAGTTGGAGTGACATGCTTCATATATTTCAGAGATATCCAAAAGCTTGTAGAAATATTTTTCCCTCGTACTGAAATATACTCGAGAAGTGTTGGCAAGGTGCAAGGCTAGGATCAAGGAAGACCATGTAAATTTATGCCGTTCTCAAGCTTGTTTTGAGGAGGCATGCATATGTTTATTTCATAGCAGGAAATCTATCTTCCTTCCAAGCTTGGTTTCAGGAGGCATAAGCATGGTTATTTAAAATAGAACACACATATCCATTATACTACCTAATTGTATTTATTTACCACTAACACATTCAAATTCATACATCAACGGTTAAAATTCATCACGATAGGCGTCTGGGTGTTTTTTGAATCTTTTTCTATTTCCTCGAATGAAATTTTAGTGCAAGTAATATTGCCAAAAAATGTTAGTGTGAGATGTAGTAATGGGTGTGGTAATGTCTCTGATGAGGATTCAAGAATATTCGACCTAATTGCCTTATTTAGCAACATGTCAATCGTCGCGAGCACTTCTATGGTCTCATTCCAAGGTACCCATTTCTCCTCAAAAACTCTTGGGGGATTAAAATAAACTAAATGCTTCCATATATATCAGATCCTACATGGGATAATTTAATGATACTTAATTTTAGCATTTCTTTAATCTGAACGCAATTCAATCTTGAGTTGAGCTGGGACTGAAAAATGTGTTTTGGTATACAAGTAGGATATGAATTGATTTTAGCATTTATTTTATCTGAATCAAAATCAATCCTGACTTAAGATGATACCGAAAAAGGTCTCGTGGATATATTAGTAGGATATGAATTGAAAACACACACTCTCTCTCTAGAAATATAGATAGAGTTATTAATAACCTGCATATTCAGTCAAGATTTAGAATGTACCCCACTTTTATATACATGTGTGCAAACTATCATCGCAAATACAGACAAAGTTATCAATCACCTACATATTCAGTGAGGCTTTAGAATGCACCCCACTATTATATACATGTGTGCACATTGTAATTCCCTTTTCCTTTCTTCAATCTTTAGGCACCATAATAAGCTCCCCCAAAAAGAAAAATAATTTTGTAAAGAATAATTATTTTCATACTAGTATGGTAGGGTTCTAATTACTTATTTCCTTTTTCTAGCATTTATATGATGCCATGATAATATAAGATGGATAATTTTCTCATTTTCCAATGAATGATCACGGATATTAAGTCAGTGGGACTAAAAGATTACTTCCAATGTCATTCGTTGTGCGAATGCTAAGGAAATTGCTATAGCTACCATGATAACAACATGGAAATGTCTAATAATAGAACTAAAAGAAGCTAATATATTCCAAGAAAGAGAATGGCAAAGACAAACAATGAATATATAGTGAAATCTCCATAAGAACATGTCAAGTGGTTATGGAACTAGAAGTTGAGGCTGGAAGAGAGGGGACGGGAGAGGAGAGGTGTCGACATGCAAGCCCTCAATCATTGTGAAGGATCTGATGCATTTTATGAGAGGGTCATTAGGATAGTGCATGGGGTTTATGGAGGCTGACTTCGTAATCCCAGGATGGAGCCTAGGAGGAGCCTTAGATTGAGGAGACCCATCTTTGCTAACACAAGGCTAGGAGGAAGAAACAGCAAATAGAATATTGGTTTCATGGTAGAGTTTGGAGAGTCATATTTTATGCTAAGGTAGTTTTTCTCTAGCATTGGGCCTTCTTAGAGTTTCTCTATTTGATGATCTAATGAAGTCTATCTTAAGCTCTAGGGTGGGAGCTCCTCAAAAGTGTCTTGAAAGTAGAACAAGGATGAAGAACGGGGGGCGGGCGCTGGTGTGGAGGGGGATGAAGAAGGATTAGAGGATTCTTGATAGAGGCATGCACCAATGATTTTGATGTATAGATTATATACCTAAGAATCTCCATTAGGAAAGAGCTAAATATCTCTATTTTGGATAATGAAATTTTTTGAAGAGGGTGCCACTCAGATCCTAGTAGAGGCATTAAAACTTCTCTTTGATCTTTTAGAAATGTAACATTTAAAGGCTAGCAGATCCTTCGACTTAGCCTCTTACAAGTGGGAAATTTGATAGATCTTATCTAAGCGATGGAGGTCATGATTGCTCTTTATCCAAAGCTGATGGGAGCCCACACAAAACTAATCTAGGGGGAACTTGAGGGCATGCATCTATTTTTCTAAATGCTTTGGAATTGTTGATGCTTTAGCAGATTAAATTTCTATTTAATAGTTCACAACCTTATTGATCTTTTAATCTCTTTCTGTTGGACTGATTGTCTATGCTTTTGACAAATTGTGTGCCAGGTAATCCCTGAAGGCTAAAAGAGACAAAATATTCCAACTACATTATTTTGTTTTTAATTATTATAGGGGTTGTCCATAGGCTAAATATTCTTGCACTATTGATGCAGAAGAATCTAACCCCCCCAATCAAACAAAAGAATCCAAAGCAGACCTTGACCATTGAGCTAAACAAGGGGACTTTTTGTTTAAAACAGAGCTTAAATGATGGAATGGATAAGTCTCTAGAAGAATTAATTAAATGTAATCTGCCATATGTATTCTATAGCAAGCTTTAGGGCCTTAGTTGAGAGATTTGAGGAAAGGATGTGATTGGATTCTTTACAGTGATTTGATCCAATGTTTCCATATAAATATATGTGCGATGAACCTGCATGTTCTATAAATATATGTAAGCCTACAGGCAGGAAAAGAAGAAAAGAGGCCACGAATAGTTGAGGATCAGGCTTGTATGAGATATAGAGAGTCTTAGTCTATAATCATTGTGTATTTTTATAAATGCAAAGTTTGGTTTTGACCCTGGAGAAGTGTATTTCGAGTGTTGAAATTGTTATGAATTGGCATTCTGCAATAATTATATGTAGGCAGAGTGAAGGCGAAGCATAGAGAGGAGAATGATTTAGAAAATTTGTAAGTGATCATCAAATCCAATTGAAACATCAGAGAAGTGATCTGGAGAGGAAGAGAAGTTGATAGCTCAAGAAGTTGAGTTTAGAAGAGTAGTTAAGCAATGGAAACATAAGACCCAAAACCTTTGAAGAAACCCTTTGAGGAGAAGCTAAACCATGGGAAGATGAAGACTTCCTGGAAAAAAACTAAGCAAACAAAAGAGTGATGCAGTAAGTTATCAAGTGCACAAGAGCCATTTGATCACATGGATCAACGGTCTAGATGATTTTGCTAAAGAGGAAGGCGAAACATTGCATCAGCAGAATTCTTTATGGAGATTAGGTCTCGCAACCCAAAATCCAGTTTACACTGAAAATTAGTGCAAAACAGAGTTCAAGTTGAGTTCTAGATGTGAAATATTATAGGGGCCAATTGATAGCCTTATCGGGCCCAGAAAACTAGTCAGATCGGTAGTTTGAAGAAGTCAAGGCCTAATGTGAAGGAACGTCAATACACCGAAAGAGATGAAGTGCTAATCGATGATCAGAGGCATAGGAAGATCAAGAATTGGCATTGGAAAGAGGCTTGCGATAATGTAAAGGCCCGATGGATGAACAGACCTAACATCACTTTGAGCTACAGTGTATAAGCTTTTAAGTCCACTTTATATTGGTACGGGCAGAAGGTTAAGGTAAATCCTTTGTATATTTTTAAAGAGTTGTGTGAGTGTTTAAAAGCTTGAACATATAATTAACGACTCCAATAGTCACATATCGGAGTCAGAGGGTTGATGAACCACATATGTGGTAAGGCCAGTTGAAATAGCCGATAGTGATTGCGATGAAGTTAAACCTCAAAATCTCTGCTCAAGCTGTACGAAAAATAGAAAGGGGTATATTTGCATAGTTTTTCTTTGTAAATGTATTTATAAGGAAATTGCACGAATGAAGGTTACTGTGTATAAATATATATATTAACCAAGGTTTAAGAGGGGTGGTTGATATATATGTGCTTATGCATTTATATCATTATGAAAAGGTGTTGAAGGGTTTTTAAATCCCTATAGAAGGATTATGAACGAAGACTTTAATAAAGTCTTATACAAAGGCTTGAGATCTAGTTAAAGGTTCCGATAGAGAGGTTTTGGTGGGGTGATTGGGTTCTGATACAAAGGAACTGGTGGCGAAGGGCCTTAACCATATATAAATATAAAATTTTGACTCCTTTGTGAGTCAAATGCCTGGGATAGTTGTGTTTATGCACTCTTATGCAATTTGTGGGTATGTGTGGGGGTAACCTTGCACCATTAGTGGTAACAGAGCAGATTTGTAATCACAATAGAGTTGTATTAGAACAGAACTGAGGTTAGAGTAGAATTGTAAGTGAAACAGTTGGGGTTACACAACAAAAAAATTCTATGTGAAAGAATTAAAAGCAGAGTTATGTGTAAAGATGTTTACGTAGGCAAGAGGAGAATCAAATTCTAATTTGATAGAAGAAGATACACAAAGATGATGGGTAGTAGTTCTAGCAGAGGCTTGGAATATGCATGAACAGAGGATTCCTTAAACGAAAGAAAAAGCAAGATTGCTTAATGCAAGTTCTGAAGGAAAGAGGACTTGGAGACAAAACAGAGGACAATCCATTCAAGGCAGAGGAAGAATGGGTGAAACAATGTCATACTGAGGTCTTGAAAGAGAGGTAATATGTTATGTTCTATTTTAAATTGAGAATGTGTGTTTATATATTAATGCACAGGTGAAAACAAGAGAAGCTATGAGAAGGGAACTAGATGTGTTCTTGAAGACAGAGTAAGGAGAATACTCTGATAGAAAAGTGGCAGTGGACCTGAAGAATCCAACAAGAAATTGGAGAGAGAGGAAAACTGAAGTGTTCTCAAGAGAGAGTGAAAGATTGTAGAAGCCTAGAAGGAGCAAAGGTGTTGCTAAATGGGAGGTTCCAGACAGAGGACCCGTGCCTACCAAAAGATTAAGTGAGGAGAGCTTAGTGAGGTAAGATTGTAGCCAGGAGGACTAGTTGCAGCAGAGGCTTGTTGCAGATAAGTGAGAAGTTCATGAAGATAGAGGAGGAAAGCAGCCTTTTGAAGATATCTTAAGAGGTAATGAAGATATAGAAGCAAAAGGTGACCGAGAAAGCTTTTCAGAAGAGAAGGATTGACTGGATACAAAAGAAAAAGTCTATGGTTGAGTCTACAGAAGCTGTCATGGAGATGAAGAATCAGGATCTTATTCTGATGAAGAATCAAGGAATATTGTCTCAGAAAGATAATAAAATGAGTTTGAATGATGTTAGTGATAAAAATCAAATGCAGGAGAATGATAATGTAGATGATGAGACCATGATAGTTCTTAGAGAAGGTAAACAATAAGATACTGAAGGCAAGCTTGAAGAAAGAACTATGTTAGCTAAAAACATAGTAAAGGATCATCAGTTCATCATGATGATAGGCACAATAGAAATAGCCATGGAAGTTGTTGATACAATCAAGGGAAATGAAGGACATCTACTGAAAGATGTTAAGAAGGAAGACTTCTATGCAAAAGACATAGTAGAGGGAGAAAGAACACTAGTAAAAGAGTGTTTTGTAGAGGATGAGAAATCTGTTGAAACTATCTAAAGTATAAGGAAGTATATTTTAGAAGATAAAAACTTTGAAGTAAAGGATGATGAAGAATGTCTCTTAAATAAGAGAAGCAACGATTTATTGCAGCATAAGGAATATAAAAATGCATGGATGTGTGAATATGTGACAACATAGGAACAAGTTATTGTGGAAGAAGAAGATGAAGTTCACTATGAAGAGTTGATATGTGGGTCAATAGTTGAAACTATTGAGCCTTATGTTGATGCCTCAAAAATCGCTGAAACAACATTGGGGGATAACCACCCAGTCCGAACCTTCAAGTAGTTCCTTTTTCATTTGGATTAGTGGATCTGACTGGTTTAACTAGGTCAAGTTACCTTTTCCCTATTGCTATTGGTTTATGATGTATCTTTAACTACCAATAGACAGGGTTACCAAATCACTTCTTCTTGCTAATCAGGCAAGAGAATAACCCTTAAGCTGATTTGAGTTCATTGAAGCCACAACTAAAATTTTGCCTCTTTGAGAAGAGGACATGTGTGCAAACTATCATCGCAAATACAGACAAAGTTATCAATCACCTACATATTCAGTGAGGCTTTAGAATGCACCCCACTTTTATATACATGTGTGCACACTGTAATTCCCTTTTCCTTTCTTCAATCTTTAGGCACCATAATAAGCTCCCCCAAAAAGAAAAATAAGTTTTTAAAGAATAATTATTTTCATACTAGTATGGTAGGGTTCTAATTACTTATTTCCTTTTTCCAACATTTATATGATGCCATGATAATATAAGATGGATAATTTTCTCATTCTCCAATGAATGATCATGGATATTAAGTCAGTGGGACTAAAAGAGTACTTCCAATGTCATTCGTTGTGCGAATGCAAAGGAAACTGTTATAACTACCATGATAACAACATGGAAATGTCTAATAATAGAACTACAAGAAGCTAATATATTCCAAGAAAGACAATGAAAAAGAAAAACAATGAATATATAGTGAAATCTCCATAAGAAAATGTCAAATGGTTATGGAACTAGAAGCTGAGGCTGGAAGAGAGGGGACGGGAGAGGAGAGGTGTCGACATGCAAGCCCTCAATCATTGTGAAGGATCTGATGCATTGTCTCAGAGGGTCATTAGGATAGTGCATTGGGTTTATCAAGGTTGACTTCGTAATCCCAGGATGGAGCTTAGGAGGAGCCTTAGATTGAGGAGACCCATCTTTGCTAACACAAGGCTAGGAGGAAGAAACTACAAATAGAATATTGGTTTCATGGTAGAGTTTGGAGAGTGGTATTTTATGCTAAGGTAGGTTTTCTCTAGCATTGGGCCTTATTAGAGTTTCTCTATTTGATGATCTAATGAAGTCTATCTTAAGCTCTACGATGGGAGCTCCTCTAAAGTGTCTTGAAAGTAGAACAACCTAGTAGGGGGGATTTGGAGGGGGAGGGGGCGGTGTGGAGGGGGATGAAGAAGGATTAGAGGATTCTTGATAGAGAGATGCACAGATGATTTTGATGTATAGATTATATACCTAAGAATCTCCATTAGAAAAGAGCTAAATATATCTATTTTGGATAATGAAATTTTTTGAAGAGGGAGCCACTCAGAGCCTAGCAAAGGCATTAAAACTTCTCTTTGATCTTGTAGAAATGTAACATTTAAAAGCTAGCAGATCCTTCGACTTAGCCTCTTACAAGTGGGAAATTTGATAGATCCTATCTAAGTGGTGAAGGTCAAGATTGCTCTTTCTCCAAAGCTGATTGGAGCCCACACAAAACTAATCTAGGGGGAACTTGAGGGCATGCATATATTTTTCTAAATGCTTTGGACTTGTTGATGCTTTAGCAGATTAAATTTCCATTCAATAGTTCACAATCGTATTGATATTTTAATCTCTTTATGTTGGAATGATTGTCTATGCTTTTGACAAATTGTGTGCTGGGTAAACCCTGAAGGCTAAAAGAGACAAAATATTCTAGCTACATTATTTTGTTTTTTTTTATTATAGGGGTTGTCCATAGTCTAAATATTCTTGCACTATTGATGCAGGAGCATCTAACCCCCCCAATCAAACAAAGGAATCCAAAGCAGACGTGGACCATTGAGCTAAACAGGGGGACTTTTTGCTTAAAACAGAGCTTAAATGATGGAATGGATAAGTCTCTAGAAGAATTAATTAAATGTAATCTGCCATATGTATTCTATAGCGAGCTTTAGGGCTTTAGTTGAGATATTTGAGGAAAGGATGTGATTGGATCCTTTACAGTGATCCGATCCAATGTTTCCATATAAATATATGTGCGATGAACCTACGTGTTCTATAAATATATGTAAGCCTACAGGCAGGAAAAGAAGAAAAGAGGCCACGAATAGTTGAGGATTAGGCTTGTATGAGAGATAGAGAGTCTTAGACTATAATCGTTGTGTATTTTTATAAATACAAAGTTTGGTTTCGACCGTAGAGAAGTGTATTTCAAGTGTTGAAATTGTTATGAATTGGAATTCTACAATAATTGTATGTAGGCAGAGTCAAGGCGAAGCATGGAGAGGAGAATGATTTAGAAAATTTGTAAGTGATCATCAAATCCAATTGAAACATCAGAGCAGTGATCTAGAGAGGAAGAGAAGTTGAGAGCTCGAGAAGTTGAGTTTAGAAGAGTAGTTAAGCGGCGGAAACAGAAGACCCAGAACCTTTGAAGAAACCCTTTGAGGAGAAGCTAAACCATGGGAAGCTAAAGACTTAGTCGAAAAAAACTAAGCAAACAAAAGAGTGATGCAATAAGTTATCAAGTGCACAAGAGCCATTTGATCACATGGATCAACGGTCCAAATGATTTCGCTAAAGAGGAAGGCGAAACATTGCATCAGCAGAATTCTTTATGGAGATTAGGTCTTGCAACCCAAAATCCAGTTTACATTGAAAATTAGTGCAAAACACAGTTGGAGCTGAGTTCTAGATGTGAAATATTATAGGGGCCAATTTATAGCCTTATAGGTACTAGAGAACTGGTCAAATCGGTAGTTTGAAGAAGTCAAGGCCCAGTGTGAAGGAACGTTGATACGCCGAAAGAGATTAAGCGCTAATCGGCGATCGAAGGCATAGGAAGATCGGGAATTGGCGTTGGAAAGAGGCTTGCGATAATGTAAAGGCCCAATGGATGAGCAGACCCAACATCACTTTGAGCTACAGTGTATAAGCTTTGAAGTCCGCTTTATATTGGTTCAGGCAGAAGGTTAAGGTAAATCCTTTGTATATTGTTAAAGAGTTGTGTGAGTGTTTAAAAGATTGAACATATAGTTAACGACTCGGATAGTCACATATCGGAGTTAGAGGAGTGATGAACTACATATGTGGTAAGGCCAGGGGAAATAGCCGATAGTGATTGCGATCAGGTTAAACCTCAAAATTTGTGTCGAAGCTGTACAGAAAGCAGAAAGGGGTATATTTGCATAGGTTTTCTTTGTAAACTTATTTATAAAGAAATTGCACAAATGAAGGTTATTGTGTATAAATATATATATTAACTAAGCTTTAAGAGGGGTGGTTGATATATATGCGCTTATGCATTTATAACATTATGAAAAGGTGTTGAAGGGTTTTTAAATCCCGATAGAAGGATTATGAACGAAGACTTTTAACTCATTCCATTAGTTTTAACTCATTCGAATGAGTTTGAAAACATAATATAAACTTTATAATCGAGACTTGGAACCTTTGAAGAAACCCTTAGAGGAGAAGCTAAACCATGGGAAATTGAAGACTTAGTGGAAAAAAACTAAGTAAAAAGAAGAGCGATGCAGTAAGTTATTAAGTGCATAGGAGCTGTTTGATCACATGGATCAACGGTTCAGATGATTTTGCTAAAGAGGAAGGCAAAACATTGCATCAACGGAATTCTTTATGGAGATTAAGTCACACAACCCAAAATCCATTTTACACTGAAAATTAGTGCAAAACACAATTGGAACTGAGTTCCCGATTTATAGGTGTCATTTATAGCCTTATCCGGTTTGGAGAAATGATCGGATCAGCGGTTTGAAGAAGTCAAGGCCCAGTGTAAAGGAACGCAGATATGCCATTGACACATATGTGTTCAAAGTAAGCTCAATTAATCTAGTTCATTTTGTTTAAGTACCTCTATTATAGAGAGATCACAAGTTCTATTCTCTAAAAACTCTTTGAAAAATCATCATCATCATCATATTTCATTAATACATTAATACATCATATTTCATTAATACATTAATACAAGTTCTATTATATTAATAGATAATAAAATCCTGTAACAATTGTTGTGGATCGATGGTTCGTGTCCAATCTTTCATTTTTTGTCCAGTGATAGAATCAATAACAAGTGTTGACGCCATCTCACTCAAATGATAATAGGTGCACACCTTTCGCCCTTCTTCATGGTCGTCATAAATTTGCCAGAAAATGAAAAATGCACTAACAGTCTCCCTCACACCTTCGTTGGCCCACGTGTCTCTATTAAGAATATAAGAGCTGAACTCTTTTGGGGATTGTATATTTGCAATGACCCATTTTCCTTGGCCTGCAGCTTCCACCTTTGCCTGCTCAAAACTGCCTTTGAACATCAATTCGAATGGTGGGCGATACAGTGCTTCCAATTTATCATTGCCTTTATCCCAGAAAGCCCAGGAAGAATTAGGTTGAGTGGATTCTTGATCTCTTCTTCGTATATACTCATCATCGTATAATGCTTCCCTCTTAACTGGTAGTGGTGGGCGTACAAAATCTGTATGGTCACTGTACTCAGGGCTTTGCCCTTCCACTACTGGAGCATTAGTTAAATTAGAACTAGTAGAAGCCGATGGCAATTCATGATTATCAGACTGAGCATAGAATAATTGTATCGCTTCGTCCAGATTCTAGTTGTTTGCCTCCAAAAACTGTCGCGCATTATCTGTCGATTCCCTAACTATTTCAACGAATGTAACAATCTGTTCCTGCTTCTCTGCCGAGGTTTCCATTGATCAATGAATTTTCTTACGAAGAAATATATAAGTTCAGATAGATCGTACAAAGAAATCTATTTCTTTATTTATGTAAAAAATATAGAGACCAAATACCCAAGACGCGCGGAAGCTTTGGCTATAATATATATCCAAAGTATCTTTTGGGGATTATGTGACAGAAACAGACCCCACTCTTAATATGTACTCGTTTAAATATGTGTATTAAATATATCGTTTAAAAACGATATTAGAGCTCACGACCAAACGTCGGCTTAATTAAGTTTTTAAGAAGTGAGGGATAATTGAATTATGAGAGTAACTGCCCGTTGCTACGAAACCTTCATGACGCCGCGAGGCTTTGAGCTTGGAAGGCGTCTTCTGGCTCACACTCGCATTCACATTCACAGTTGAAGACGTGTTGTTGATCTTATATAATATCGTATTTTATGGTTATATAATAAATATAATAATTAGGTAAGTCTTGAATCATTCATGTGTAAAATCAAA
>APFE030534942.1:1915-22643 GCA_000404065.3 Pinus taeda | reverse complement strand
TCACAATATAACCCAGCCGACCTAACAATAATAATATAAAGCCACAAAAATAACAATATAGGGATTCTACGGGGCACAATAGTAACAATATGGGGACAATAGGGGCACAAAAATATTAATAAGGGATGTAACTACAATAGTAATGGGGTAATCACTAGTATTATAGGGACCCAACAGGGTTGGTGCAACATGATATTGTAATCCCATTGATTAGTCGATCAATGGCTATGATTGTGCCACCCCGTCTCATTTTTGGAAAAGTGTGAGCATGGGTAGCATAGGGAAGTAAATAGTTTTCAAAACCGCCCCCATTCTAATCATGTGGCCTCTATGTTTTCTAGGAGAGTGTTCCAAGTGAGTTTGAAAAGTGAGCCTTCCTGCCACCTCACCCTGCCACATCAGCCCCACTCCACCTCAGGTCCTCCATGATATACCCCCTGAGTCATTCACCTACGTCATTACCCATGTCATTTCCCTGTCGCATCATTACCCTTGTCTTACATGCATTCCATCGAATTTCTTACTCTTATCGAACTAAGAAAAGAAAAAGGCTTTATTTATAAGTCTTTCCCATTCCCCATCCCTTTCAGACCACAAACCATCTTACTTTTGGTGTCAAAGTCAACTCACGAACAACACAGATTGACTTCCACCACTCCTCTCTATTTTTCAGGTATGTACACACCTCACTAAACCCAATTATCATCATGTTGATGTTAAATAAGGCACAAAGAACCACCCTAAACCCTGAAACATCTAACCCCTCTACTCAATAACCCTTGATGGATGCTAAAGAAGAGATGAATGACCCATGGTGCCTGTTGGACTTCAACCAGTTCTATCATGACCCTCGGGGAAATTTCCTGAGCAAAGGAGATTATTTTGACATAGTGAATATTGTTATGTATTATATGTTAATCCCAACCACTTATCACTTTCCTAAGTTTGTGACTTGGTTGCCTTATGCATACATCCCTCAGAGAAACTGTGTTGCATCTTCCACATGAGAAGTTATCCTTGAAGTCACCTCTAACCTCATTCATAATGCTTTAAGTTTCTCTAATCTCCAAAACCCAAATCCATTCAATGGAGACTCATTGGCTCTAGCCTTCACTCAATTATAAGAATGGAATAAAGTAGCCTTTTTTTCAATATCTTCACTACCAGGGAGACCGAGTCCTTAGCCGACCGAGACGTATCCTACGTATATATTTTCTCACGATGCCCAAAAGCTCTTAGCCTCAATTTTTGTTCTACTTGGGGAAGAAGAAACCACCAATGTGACTAACTAATTCGTATGGTTTCTGAGCCACATGTTAGATCACATTGATTATTTAGACATACTTGAATTGCCAACTAAATGCATTAATCTTCAGTTTGGGAAGTTCCACATTGCCCATCTCTTCAAATATATGGTATAATTATTCTTGTACACTCATGTGGATAAATTTGAGTACCTAGTTCTAAGAGTTTTTGATTCTATAAACTATAGAAAATATGTGATTGAATGGAAAACTATAGTCTAAATAAAGCATCAAAATCCTAGATTTTCGGATATTATATCCACTTTTATGGCCATTGTCTACACTATCCTGAATGTTACACTACCCCCAAGGGTCCTCTTGCAACATAAATAATTACTACTACTGAGTTAGGATGCCAAAGTGGGAGATTGGTATTTGTTTGAGGATTTTATACTAAGATTAGGCTATATGGATTTGATGAGAAACCTTGTAGATTTCCAAAATTTATGCCCATGAGGGTTTTCTCTTTGTAATTTATCATAAACAATTTATATGTGGACGAAGTTCATTTCCTTCCTAGACTAAAGGATACATGTTCAAGTTAGGAAATCATGCGGGTCCATTCATTGAAAATTCTAGACAAGCACTAACTTATGTTGAAGACAAGATTAAGGAGTTCCATTTTGAGTTGTGAGAGATCTGATGATATGATCCTCATCATATTTTTTTTGATAGGAGAAAGAGTGTAAAATCAACCTCATATACCCATGAAATAAGTCCTAAAATAGAGTGGAAGGAAAATGAAGAGGCTTGGCCCATTAGCTTGTAATTGATGATTTGAGACCCCTCCAACCAAAGAGAAATTTTAAAAAATGAAACTCCTAAAGAAATGGATATGTATTTAGATGTACAAACATCAAATAAGGCTAGTATATAGCCTAACGATGAGGAGGAAATACAAGTGAAATTAACTAGAAGTACCTTTGATCAACCAACTTTTCACATGATCCTGGGAAGCCTAGAGTAGATTGTACCATCTAGCACCACTGACCTGAAAGTGCCTATAGTGGAAGGGAGTTATTATATTCTAGATGCAACATTAAAACATTATCACAAAATTAAATAAAACAATTAAAGAGAAAAGGTAGCAATAATGGCTCATCTAACCAAATAGCTATCATCTTCTTCTTAGATCATATTTATTTTAGCAATGGACCTAGAGAAGAATGAGCTTAAGATTTCCTTATTTCATCCCATGCTCAATTACTCCCCACAAGGGTTGAGTTTAAAATTGTGGACTTATCCCTCAGCACTACATATTTCCCTCTGCATGACAATATTAATTTACATAGGCAGATTGGTGAGATGATATATCATGATCTAAGCAAGGCCTCATTATCAATCATCAAAGTGGAGAAACTTCTAGAAAATCCCCCTAACATAATCAAACAAGAAAAGGGGATTATAGGGCCTTGTATTTATAGACTGAAGGTTTCAAAGAGCTGATCATCAAACTGGGTGTTAACCTAGAGGACAGAGAGGCAATTGAAGCCCTAATATAAGGAACAAAGGTTTAAGTCTAGTCGTTAAAATAGAAGCTAAAGATGACTACAACAAAGACTTTGTACAATGTTGAAGTAGATTATGTGGATAGAGAAAATGAATAAATAACCCTTCAGCTAATTGATAGGAACAAAGAGGTAGCATCCTTGAAGGAGAAGGTTCAAGACCTAGAACACACTATTAGAGATCATGTTTTCACAATTGTGGTTCCTATCGAATCAAATGATCCTTTATAAAAGTTGACAAATGTGATGACCGAGCTTAACATTTCTAAGGTAGAAATAAAATAACTTTAAGATTAAATCACCTTGCTTCATGCAGAGCTGGTTACTCAAGAAAAGTAATTAAAATAAGCCAAATTGGAGGCAGAACAAACTTCTGAAAAGTACAAGATATCTCAAGAGGAGGTAAAGGGGTTAAAAGTGGGTTGAAATGGAATATGTCCCTAATTGATGCTATATAGGTCATTTGGGACAATATTATCCAACAAGTATGGTCTATATGGTAGTTTTTCGAGGTTGTTGCAAAAGAAAGGGTAGTAGTTGCTATTGTTACTGAAGTTTTGGCTACATGCAAGAAATAAATTCAAAAAGAAGCACAAAGAGCTAGAAAAATTATCAAATTCATAAATGAAAAATATCTAGTAGACTTGAAGGCAATGCACATTGTTCACAGGTTTGTGGTAATTCTAGAGATAAATAAGACTATTGAGAAGAATCAATTATGTGTTTAGGCTAAGAATAAACTAGAGGTATTGAATAGTTCTATATCCACTTTTCACTCCAAGTTTGATTGTAGGCAAAGAGATGGATTACAAATTTGTTAGGGTATAGATGGAAGGTTATATTCCTTGGAAGCTTATGAACATGAGTTAATAGCAGTAAAGTGTAGAATGGATACCTCTTTACAGGAGAAGGTTGTGGTATTGAAAGGCGAGAGAATAGTTAACTCTTATAGATAGATTTATAATAATTTTGGTTAATAAAAACTTTTCTTGAATCCACTCCAGACAACACCAAGCTATCAGAGATACAGGTGTCTTTTCATGGAATGTCTCAATGCCTAACTCTAGATAAAATATGTAGGATATATGTGAACCTCTCCTTCAACAATATGTAGCCAAGCATGAAGACCCAAGTGTTGGGCCACAGGGGCCAAGTTCCTCTTCCCATGTGAATGTTTAAGCATGTGGCCTTTAATTTTGTTATGATGTATCTATTTTAGTTAAGAGATAGTTACAACAAGTAGATAATATGACAACTGGATAAACAACTAGTTGTACATTCTAGATGTGTTTATAACTATTCTTTAACATGATCCTTTTCTTTAAAATGGTTATAGGAGAACTCATTGGGGGTTTGAATATTTGGCTCCAGAAACCTGTTCTAGCTAATTTTTCTCTGTAATTTTTTCAAGTTGTTTTGGGAAGTTAATGGAGAAGTTTCAAATGATTCATGACATCTGATGCTTACAGTAAGTGATCTTTTCTTTGTAAATTTACATGTGTTATTCTTCTTCTAAAAATTGTATAATAAAGCTAATGGTTTCTTTCAATAACAAATTTATCAATGTTGTGCTAATAGTTGAGATACCTATCATTTTCATCTAAGAAACCTTACTGAAGCACTCCATGGTTTCTGCATCTCATTTTCTTTCATTTCATGTTCTCTGTTGATATATAATGCATAGGTTTATGTTTACACATGCGTTTTAAATTTAAAATTCCTTAATGAAACTTCTACCTATACTACCACCATGTAAATTTTAAGCTTGTAATAACAGATAAGTAGGTGAGTTGAACTTATTTGTTAATTTTCCCAAGAACTAGCTCATATTACATCTAGAGGTTCTTCTATGGGCAAAGATATCATCCAAATGTATAAATATCAGTTTAATTTTGATCAGAGTATGCAAATGTTTCAAGGAATTATATGGATGTCCTAGGCATTGACCTTTTTCAGCCCAAGGGTTTTCTCTAGGAGCTACAACATATTACATGGTATTGCATCTCTCCTTTGCCCTAGGGATTTTGGAAAAGGATTTGATATAAGGGTGTTATGAACAATGGGAGCACAAAATAACTCAAGCTACACATAAATAAACAACTCAACACAAGAAATTAAAATTTACATATTAACTTAATAGTATCCAACTAAGTTATTGAAAGTCAACTAATGATACCTTATTCTCCATTGTGATAACAAAATTAGACCAGTTTTTGTCTTGTATCATATCAAATTTCAATTGTGATGGATAATGACCATATTGTTGCTGTTATTAAAACATGGTAAATGGACATGTTAAAATAATTAATATCCAATCATTTACATTTTTGTAAAAAATTTTAAAAAAACATGTAATTTTAGATATTAAATATACTTACAAATTTGCATTCTAAGGCTTCTAAACCTGTTTGGCCACTCCGATGTGTGGCAAGATATTTGGGAAGCCTGTACTTCAAGGACTTGTCCTGAAACATACACTAATTCAATTTAATTATGCACCAGTAAAATATAAAAATTGTTTAATGAATTTTATATAATCTTATGACCAAATTTAAATACCCGTGTTCTCTGCTCGCAAGACTTCGTCCATACATCTTCTCTATCATATGCTTTCGTGAGCTCTTTCCATACTTTCACGCTTATATCAATTAGCCTTATTTTGACCCTTAGCTCAAGAGGAATTTGTTTTATATTTTTTGTTTGGTTTCAATGAAATCTCTTGCAGTTTTGAGTCATCTGTCTTTTTACTTGCTTTATTGACCAACCTGTCCCAAATGTAGTCTGCATGTCACGGATGATTTCCTTTTGAAGGTGCAAGGATATATTTGATAATGGAATAATTTTGATGCTCTTTGAAGAATTAAAGGCATGATTCCTTCAACCTATGACTGAACACTTTCCCAACATATGTCATTATGCTTTCCACAAGGAAAACATCATATTCTACTTTGATTTTGTATTTACTAATGCAAGATGCATAAGCACCTGTATTGGCGGTGGATGAAATATGTGTCCTAGGAGTTGGTGGGACATTAGACATTTATGTTACTTTTTCCAAATTCTTATAGGTTATTATGATTGATTTTTTCTTGGATCTTTTGCTCGATCCATGAGTTGATGGGGAAATTGATTCCCTTTGACAGGGTTGCTTTAGTTGGTATGTTCCAGTGCCCTCAGTACATTCTTCCACGTATTTGGAAAGCATGGACAAGTCCATACCTTCTAGGTTTTTCACTTTTTCTACCCCAAATATAGAATTCATTTCCTCTTTTAGATTCACAATATCATGTCCTTATGTATGTACAATAAATATTAATTTAAAATCTAGAAATAAAAAAATAAACCCTAATTTCTTCTTTTATAATTTTGAAACTAAAAACTAAATTCAAACAAGTAATGGGAACATGTACAAATCTATAAATTGAGTACGAAATATTTCCTTCTTGCAAGAATTAGATCCCTTTTCTCATTTCCCTCCGTTGTTGCTTGACATTTTTTAGTATCCTAGGGAAGAAATATTTCCTCCAGACTATGGAAAATACTTTCTCTTTGCTTCGTATGTGTTTCTCCCTTCCCTCTAACTATTTTAAATAGCTTTAATGCAAATTGGATAGACAAGGGTTTGATTTTTGTCTCTGGTAGGGGGTGAATTAGATGCAAAAATTGATTTCATGACCATTATAGGTCAAATTGCACCCACAAATCAATTTTTTTAACTGAAATCCACAATAGGGAAGGAGAGGTCCATCAATATATTTTCCCACCATCAACATATATCTAATTTATTAGTTATTTTCTTTCATGGCCTCAACATATTTCTCCGATTGTTGTCTCATCAAACTCTGCATAGAACTTCAAAGCTCCCTTGATTTGAAATTGTTGAGTATGAGAATGGAAATATGGTGAATGTGTTATATTGTTTTGGTTGAATAGCTAGGATACACATATGGTTTATCCATTGCTCTGGAAAATTAAATATTGGTGGGTTTTTATTTTATTTGGTTGAATAGTCAATGGTAATTTGTGTGCTATTAACAATGGATTTATTTCCAATTATTGGCTAAAAAATGTAGTCGGTTTGCGGTGCAAAATCGGGAAATAATTGTGCCTAATTTAGTGCCTATAATATGCATTTTTTCCATCCATATAATTTTTATTCATTATCATCTTTACATTTTTCAATGTCAAGTGGGAGGATTACATGTTATAAAGGGTTTGAATTAAGTTAAATTAAAAAGTGAAAATAAAAATAAAAAGTAGTCCATTAGCTTTCATAATCCTCATCTAAGATTTATAAGAGTTATGTCATGTCACCATATTGGGATTAGAAACTAACAAAAATAGTATATATTGAAAATAGGTTCATTTTAGTTAGACAGGCGCAGAGAAAATTGATTGAGTTTAAATTTATTATGCATCTAGCCAATTGGACAAAGCAACAACGAAGTGCATAGATATTATGTGACTAATGCCATTGTTGTGTATTACAAGATCTAGAGGAGGCCATGGACATAAGACATGGATGATATAAACCAACTAAATCAATGAGAGGTAAGTGGGTGGCCGTAGAATCAGATACAAAATCTACACATACAATAAAGGAAAGAAGAAAAAACAACCTCAACCAAAGGAGGATGGTATTTATGAATTCACAAATGCTAAAACATAGATGAGATAAAGTTTTTATTTTAAGGGTGGTTCACGGATACTAGGTGGCTACTACATCCACTAGAAAATCCAGATAGATTAACTTGAAGGGATCTACCCACCAGTAAAACAAGAAGGGCCTAACCCCAAGGGCATCGAGGAGATTTGACCCCGTGACCTCCCAATTAGCAAGGTACTTAGCAATAAGAACTAGACCAATTGAGCTAACCCTTTGGGCTCGAAGAGACAAAGTTATATAAACTATGTTGTTTTTTTTTTAAATTGAAAACAGGATATCAATATGTCAAATATATGAGTAAAGTGAAGTTTTGTGTTGGATAGAAAATTGGTTCAAATGATATAATTGGTGTACCAAACATCATTTAATATGTTATATATTATAGGGGAAAGACGAGTCCATGGCAACAAATCATGTCATATCAAATAAGGACACAACAAATGTCGCAGGACATCAAGTAATCAAATTTTGACTTAACTTAGGAAGGTTTTTGTGATACATCCATCCTTTTTCAAAGTATTATTAGAATTTATAGTGTATTATCTAGTGTTTAAATAAATTAATGCATGTTATTGATAATTTATATAGAGAATAAAACAAGTTCAGAACCTAAACATTCAACTACCAAAAGAAAAAAAAAAACATATGTACATGGGCGTGGACCTAAAATTATTAAATCACAAAGAACATAGTGGGTGGAAGAGGATATGACGATGGATCCTCTAGACACAACAAATAATTTCACTAAAGAATAGGTTGGTCAAGACTATAGTACATGGGATCGGATTTTTTAAGTGATATTTGATTATATTTCTTTGGAATTGATACACTTATGTTTTATCCAATTCTTTCCAAACATTACATAATGGTTGTATTTATCGATAGGTGGAATATGGTGATGAAAGAATGACTACTAATTATACCAATGCTTATCCAACTAGGCTATTAATATTTGGATGAGATGATTGAAACCATCCTTTAAACATACCATGGACAAAAGAGTATATTTAAGTGGAACTCTACCACCTAAGATATTTGATCAATTGATGAGATTAGCATACACTGATGGCATGCTACCTAGCCTTAATGATGATGATCATGAAAGTGAAAATGCAGTGCATGAAGAAGGATTGAATGAAATTCTTACATGTTTCTTTGGGGATGGAAACAATGATGACAATAATGATCATATGGTTGACATTAATGATGATAGTAGGGGTAATTACCACCAACGTAATATTAATGATAACAACCTACTGAAAGACTCCATCAAGCAAGAAACATAGACACCCATGTTAAAATTGGGTGCAAGTAGAACGTCAAAACTCACATGCACAATAATATTATTAGAAATAAAGTCACTATTTGGTTGGTTACACAAAGTATTCACCACCCTATTGAAGCGAGCTGAAATCTATTTCTTACAATGCAATGTCAATTGGTGTACGTAATTCGTAACATTCATCAACTTTGTTATATTTTTTTAAGGGGATTTTAAAAACATATATTATATATGAATAGTCATAATATAGATTTACATATAAAACATGTTCATCATAAGTAAAACATTCAATTTACCTAATCTTTGTAAATATTGCAAGGCACTAAAAAATAAAATATTTCTTCAAGTGAATGTGTTTCCATCAACTTGAAGAGAGGCGTGTCAGTTGTTGGTTGATTTGGGGATTGAATATAAGAAAATTAATTCATGTAAAATTTATTGCATTTTATATAAATATGAATATCAACCTAAGGTAGAATGCCCTGTATGCAAAGAGAAGAGATATCATACAAATGTACGAGGTCTTATAGTTCCAAAGAAGGTTTTACATCACATTCCAATTATACCTAAACTTTAACGAATGTTTCATTTCAAGTAACTTGCACAATTGATACACTAACATGCAAAGAATAGGAGTAAATATTGAATCATCTAAATTTTTACTGAATCCAAAGAATTCAAACACATAGAGGAAAAATGGCCAAGAAAATTCCAAGATGAAGCCCCGTAGTATCAGGTTTGGTCTTGTAATTGATGGAGTGCACCCATTCTCTCTCATGAGCTCAAATTATATTTTTTTGCCAGTCGGATTGATAGTGTACAATATTCCCCATGGATGAGTGTCAGAAAGGAGCACCTTATGTTGACTCTCATTGTTCCAGGAAAACTTCAAGTTAAAAACATGAATTTTTATCTTATGCCTTTTATTGATGAGATGCAATTGCTACAGAAATGCATAAGAATGTATGACATATCATGTCTTCTATGAAATAGGCCCTTCATGTTGTATGGTGTGCTATGTTTTACTTTTAATGATTTCCTGGGACTTGGTGTTTGTTCCGGTAACCTAATTTTTTTTTTATGTATTTACACTCATAATTATTTTCATCCCAACTTTCATACTTAGTTTCATACACTTATTTTGATGTCATTAACCTTATTTAATTTTAGGGCTTCAATCAAAGGGATATTTGCATTCTAAGTTGTGCAGAACAATTTCAAGGGTGTTATTCTAAATATCTACATAAATTTATTTATGCAAACAATAGGGTTTTTTTACCACTAGATCATAGGTTTAGAAACCTCCATAAGAATAAATTTGATGGAAAAATTGAAAATAGAGGACTTCCCATGAATATGGGTCCATTTTATTGGCTTAAGAAATATGAAGTTGTTGAATTAAGATATTGGCATGTTTTTTTGATTGGGGTGATTCTATTGAAGAATTAGAACAAGTTGTAATTAAGATGCGAAAAGGGATGAAAAGGAAATTCATATTTTATGAGATCCCATGCTGGAAGTATCTATTAGTATATCACCTATTATATCCTATGCACATCGTAAAAAATGTCCCAAATTCAATATTTTGCCATATAATAGGCAAAGAGAAGGACACCTTATCTTCGAGGAGAGATATTGCTCTCTCGTGTACCAAATTTGATAGAAAACATTTGTGGCCAAATAGGGAAAATGAAAAATATGTAGAAGATCCATGGATTTTGAAAAAGAAAGACATAGACTAACTAAAAAATTTCATACGTTCGATAAGGACACCTATTGGCTATGGGTCATCATTAGATAAAGCTTTTACAATTTATGGACATATCACATGATTTAAAACTCATGATTTCATAATTTTATGAAGGTACTATTGGTAAAATTGATTAGGTACTAAATATATATTGATATTCTATTATTTGAGAAAAATAACTAATCAACTTTGAAAAATGTGTTTGACAACATATCATGCCATTGGAAATTAGGGGGGTTCATGTCTTACGTTGACTTGAGGAATGCCATAAGTCAATTGTCAACATTTACAATGTATGTTGTATGGAATGTTCATGTGTGAGATCCATAGAGATATTTAATTGAATTTTAATTTGTTCCTAAAATTTTATACTAATTTACTATTCTTATATTAGGTGGGTGACATCCAAGGATATCCACGAATGTGATGTGCCAAAATTGAAGAAGGAAATTGCAGAAATTGTATGTGTATTTGAGAAGGATATCCCTACAAATTTCATGGACCTACAATTCCATTTACTTATACACCTAGTCAATGAAATTGAATAGCAGGTGTCATATCGATGAGGTGGATGCTTTTATTTGAGAGGTATATGAAAAATATAAAAAGATATGTCCAAAAAAAGGCACAACTAGAGGGTTGCATGGATGAAGGGTATGTATTGAATGAAGCATTTTTCATTGTATCTGAATTCCTTGGTAAGGATTTCGAAGATGGGCCATGCTTCCGGGATGAAGAACGAGCATTATATATTTTTGATGGAGAAAAAGCACAATCTAATGGTGTTGAAGTAGAAAGTAGTAAGTAGATTCATGAGCAATGTGGTAATTGTTTTCCTCGCAATCAATGATTTTCTCTGTAATTTATTTGTCAAATTAACAACTTGGACTTTAGAGTTTGAAATAAACATGTTGACATGTAATAGGTGTAGACGAAAGTACTATACTTGAGAAGTTCATTCTGTACCACATGGACTTCATTAAATAATTTTTATGATAAAAATAGAGAAGAAGTGATATAAGAAAGGAGAAAATTTAAGAGATCGAACCTAATGAATACCCAATTTACTATTTATTTTCAAGGGGAATGGGCTAAATATTAAACACTAGAATGGGTTACTAAAAAAATTCACAATCAAATAGAAGATGTAGGGATCAATTCAAACATAACAAAATATAAAATCAACATGTATAGAGGATCTGAAACAAAGGTACATTTGGAAATTTATAGAATGTTATTTCCTTACAATTTTTACACTACTAACAATTTTAATACTCATCATTATATTTGCTTTAACCGAAATAAATCATCTTTCACAGGCAAGGAAATATCTAGAAATGTGGGCATATGGTTGACATTATCGTGTAGAATGTGTAGATGTAAAGCGACAATTTTTAGATTGTTGCATAATGGTTGACTTCAATAAATCCAATTAATCAAGTTCAAAAGATAAGACAACTATTGAATGGAATCTACAATATGTTGGGAAAATACAAGAGATTATTGAGTTGGATTACCCGATGGGCCTCCAAATTATACATAAATTAAGTCCCATTTGACCATCCTTCATCACATTAAACCTATCCTTTTGCATTAGCTAATTTATTTTTAACTTTAATATGTTAATTAGGAAGGTTTATGGATAATTGCATATTTGTGAGTAATATTATTTATTTTTGTGGAAGATTGTGGGAATATTGGGTAGATTATGAAGATTTGGAGGATGAAATAATTTAGGAACTTTCTCTCTACTAAGGAGGATCAATACTAAATAATAAATCAAGAAGATATTCTAAAATTACTGCACAAATTCTGGAGCTCCAATGATTGAGAAAATCTAGGAATGTGTTCCCTCTCATTTAATGCAGATTCCTAGTATTGGGAACCAGATCCACTATTTGAGGGATTTTGGTGGGGAAATCTTCCTCCTTTCACAGAGAATGATTCATAATAATTTTGTAGAAGTAACAAGTCAACTTTTTGTTTAGGGGATGATTTTTATTATTTTTCTTGTAGAGAAAACTCATATTTTTGTGACTCCACTTTCATTTCTTGTAGGGATGTAATCGTATTGATGGAAATAATGAAGATTGGTGCCATGTTCAGCTTCTAAATATTGGTATCCTCCATATGACTCTGATTTTCCTTGCACTTGGCCATCCCAGGAGCCTAAGAGTCCTTTTGTATCATTTACTTCTCTTCCTTTCACTTCTTATTCACATGCATCTCTTGTTCCTGTTTTTTTCTATTTTTGCATTTAGTATTAATGATTTCTTATTGTAGGATTTAGTTAAATAGTTAAATTAAGCTATGTTTTTGGATAAAACTCATCATTTCATCATTGAAACGAATTGGAAGGTCGTAGTAATCATTGAGCCACTTCGATTAATTTACTTATTTCCAAATCTAGATTTTTGAAAGTCCGTTGTGGCAAATAACGATAAATTTATGCTATTTTTTAGAGCATTCTAGTGAGATTCAATAGATTTTATTCCACTTGCATTAGATCACAAAAACATTCTAGGTAATAAAAAATTTTACTCCATTTAATTTTCACTTTATTATGTTAGGCATTTGATAGATTTACTAGTTCACTAGTTCTCGAATTTCTATACTTTAGATTGGTAATGTTCTGCTATTTTTTAGCATGGGTTAACATAGGTCTTTTTGAGTGATTCCACTTGGAATGGAGACCTAATACATCCTAGTCAATAAAAAAATTTGTCTTATCCAATTTGGATTTGATTTTCTTGGTCATTCGATGAATTATAACTTCTTGTAGTAAATATACAACATCATATAGTTTCTTGTAGTATTCTTCTAGCGTGTATATACTTGCCCAAAAATTCTCAAAAATATTGGGTTTTTTTCCCTTAGGGTTGAATCATGACCCTTAGGTTATAAATCAATGGATGAGGAATAATAAAAACCAATTAGGACATTCCTTTTTACTATGTATATTATGCCTATATATTTGAATTCATGCTCTTAGGATTTCAATTACAATTTATTGTTCTTACTTAAGATTAATTTCTTTTCCAAAGTAAAATTTCCATTTATAAAATTAGTTTAAGATTTTATTTCCTTACATTCACTCCATTACATCATGACATCAAAGGAAGGACACATTGTATGCTGCAAATATAGTGTGGATACCTCTTAAGTTTGTATGAACCCTGGGTTGATAATTAAAGTTGGTAGCCTTAGGAGTTGCAACATTCTTGTTGCAATACTGAGGCTTATCACTTTTTGGTGCCATTGTCAGGGAGGTGTCAAATTATGAATTGTCTTCTTCCCTAGTTGATTCATTTCTTTTATTTTTTGCATAAACAGAAAAAAAAACAAATCATTAGGCATGTTTCATTTCAAAAATATAAAATTTCATTGCATTAGCATTCTTATCCAAAAAAAAAAATTTAAAAATTATTCTCCAATAGCAACCCCCCCCACCCCCATTTGATCACGTGGTGAAATAAGAGCCACATCGCCATTCATTTTTGTAGGTAGAAGAAGAAGAGGTGGTAGAGAAGGAAGAAGAAATGGATGAAAATGATGAGAATGAAGAAGATCCTCTTGGATTTCCCATTCGAGATATTGATGTCAATGTGCATATGAAGAATATCCCTCCACATTTCCTTCCAAACTTTCATGTTCTAAGGTCAGAGGATCTGGAAACCTTTCTCTTTGAATTTAAACCCTTTGTAGATCTTATGGTTACTTATTAAACACTCAAAAACTAATACTGTTTCCAGGAACATTGAAGGATAGAGCTCTTAAATGGTTCATGAGTTTAGGGACTAATTCAATAAGATCATGGAATGATATGAAAAAGATATTTCTAGGAAAATATGAAGATCATGATCTTAAAGAAGAAATATTTAGAATGAATCAAAAATAAGATGAGAGCCTTGAGGATCTAATATAGAAGTTCATGTATAATGTTAAGAGGGCAAAACTACATCATTTAGGATCTGACACACTAAAAACCCTATTACTTAGAACAATTACGGATGAATGGATTGATCTTCGTGATCTCATGAGTAGAGGTGATGTATACCAATCATCATTTGAAGAAATTTGTGAAACATGCAAACACATATCAAGAGGTAAGTCAATCAACATCAAGATCGGTAAGTCAAGCTAAACTTGGAAATTTGTTTGATAACATTAAAACATAAATTCTTAGAAATATAAGTGAACAAATAGAAATGTTAAGAATACAAAATGAGAAAAATGAAGATGTTGATATTTGTGTTGTCCATGCAGAATCACATGATGTTAAATATTGACCCTCATTACCAAGGTTGAAGGAAGTTTACTAAGAGGACAATGGAGCAAGTCAATTTCTAATGCAACTATGTTATGTAGCTCCAAGATGACCATGGGAACATATTCAACCTGATATGGTGCAAGAGCCTAATTCACAATTTCAAGCTTTTGCACATCCATCTAAAAGTAATTGGAACACATCCTTTCCTTGGCAACCATGGCCATATCAACCCCAGAACCAACCTTGGCAATAGAGGCTGGAAAGGAACATATGGGAGCCATCCACAATATCCTCAATATTTTCCTCAATATCCTCAATACCCAACTCCATGTTATACCATTCACCTCCACCACAAACACAACCCCAACCACATTCATCTCAAATATCCACTCCCAATCAACTACTTGTACCACCATTTCCGAGCCCACACAATGAAGTAGCTTAGCTCACTTACAATGTTGAGGTACAACACTTACAAACATCTCCTCTTGATCTAGATGGTACTCATCTTAGCTTAGGAAAAGTATCATAAAAAAGAGATTCTCTTGATATCATTGAAGGACAACATGAAGAAAAAGAATATTCATATGAGAAGAACAAATAATCATGGGTTGCACTTGATGAAGATCAAACATTAGAATTAGAGATTGGGAAAGTGCCCTCATGTTTACCATCAAATCCTCTACATGCTCAAGAGAATAATTTTAAGAAAGAAGAAGATCTGAATTTCATGGAAGAATAAGACATGCAAGATGATTCAAATTAGCTAGTGGACTAGGGGCATCACAACTATATTGATATATGGTTCCAGATAGTCACTAAGTTGCAACAATACTCTCTTCTTCAACTGTGCTTGATATAATCAAAGTCAAAGCATTTGGTATCTTACATTTAGGTACATGTCAGAGAATATGTTTTGAGCCTACACATGATGTTATCTATCATCAAGTTATGCAAGTGGCTCCATTGAAGCTATTCCTACACTTGAAAATGATTTTGTTTTTTCAAGTAGTAGGATAGGAAAATAAATAAAAAATGAAAAATAGGAGAAAATAAAATCGCAGGTAAAAACCTCCTTTGATGTACCTAAGATTGGCTCATTGATTGAAAACCTTCATGAGGTAGTTAATGGGTTGGAAAAAGGAGGAAAAAGAGAAAAAGAAAAGATCCTAGGTGAAAACCTCCTTTGAGGCACCTAGGCAGACCTACTAGTTGAAAGCCTCATTAAGGTGGCTAGTAGGCCTAGAAGAAAAAAAGAAGAAAGAATAAAAATCATTGCTCCATGTATCTCTCTCTCATGAATGCAGGTGTTCTCCAAACTCTACAAGCAACAAAAACAAGTTAGCCACCAAAATAAAAGTTGATCAAAAGCCTAGTCAAAGGAAGTCAAACTTAGACTTTGTTCCCATTTTTCGAGATGCTCCATAAGGACCATGGCCATGCCAATCCACAACCCTCATCTATTTCCACCATCCACTCATCATTCCCAATATTTTACCACTCATTTTCCTTGCTTTCCTAAAATTCTATAGGAAGATCTTGTAGTTAGTACAAGAAACAAAAATACATTGAGAAGAAAATTATTTTTTTCATATCCTGAAAACCATAAATCTATTTGCTAAGTTGTTTCATGGGGAGATGCATATGAATGATAGTAACATGCCCAAGCAATTTCAGCAAACTTTGGTGCACAAGTTTTGAGAAATTTACCTCTGTAGCCTACAACCATTTTTGAATTTTATTGATATTCATGCATACATTTGTAAAGTTGTTTTACAAGGAGATGCATATGCATGATGGTAACATGGCCAAGAAATTTCACCAAATTCTAGTGCATAGTGTTCGAGAAATCGACCTGCATCACCTACAACCATTATTCATTTTTCTCAAGAGTCGTGCATTTATTGGCGAAGATGTTTTATAGGGTGGTGTATAAGGATGATGGAAACATGCTTAGAAAATTTCAGGTCAATCCACTATACCGTTTGGAAGATATGGACAAAACAAGTCTACTACAAGAGGTTATCCTGAATTACTACATGAATATCATGTAGTACTACATGATGGCTAAACAAAAGCTACAAGAGGAAATATGTTTGGATAAAGGAGTAAAAACATCATGTATTCTTTAGGGAAGGTTGATATAGGTCTCCCAACACCACTTTCATCACTCATCCACTCCATCTAACCAAAATCCATCTTCAAATTTCACTCTGACTTACATGAAAAAAATTCAGAAAAAATGTTGTCATCAACTTTTCTACCACCTACACCACCTCTTGATGATTTTAACCATGTTCTTATACCTCCTGTGACTTTACATCAATCCCACATGTATCAATGATGTCTCGAAAAGGAATTAAATGGCCACTACAGAAAGAGGATTCCTCCTATAAGTAGCTTGCACAATTATAATAGAACTCAACATCAATTCCATTTTCACTCACACAACAAAAGATCTAGCCACCTTGAGCAACATGAAGCCATTTCTAAAGATTGAAAAGGGGGCACGCCCTCCTTAGGAGGCAGTCCGTCCACTCCACCAAAAAAATATTGAACACTGGAAATAAAATTGCACATAACAACCTTATCAGTCAAAGAATCAACAGGCTATGAAGACTTGTGTAGAAGAAAGCAAAGAAAACTAGCACCTCCAAGGAAGCATGGATCAATCATCAACTCATCAATAACATGCATGCCTCTCCAACAACCATCAAGTAGGTATAGGTATGAAATATTCTTGACCGCTTCTCTTGAGCATATTATTTTTATAAATTTGTTGTGAGTGCATGAGAGGTGAGGTTTTATAAAGCTAAAGATGGGTCAAAATTCTCAGCCACCCTCAACTAGTTAATTATAGCTAACTCCCTCACTCATGTAATGTGGAAAAGCCAAATTAAGAAGGGTAATAATTTTGAGGAGTGGGGGAAAAAGTTAAAAGAAGAAATTTGTGCAAAGGCCAAGTCACCAAAGTGCAACAAGCCCTCCATTCACTTCATATTGACTATTTATCCATCACTAATCCATCCCAATTCATAAGAAAAAATTAACATTTTTCAAGAACAAACCCTACACTTTGTCTCACCCTGAAAATTTCTTGAGAAAAACACACAAAGCACATTCTCTCCATTTTCACAAACCTACACTGCTCCCTCTGTGCCCTAGTATCATCCTCCAAACCCTCTACATCATTTCTCATCACTCCCATACATTTAGAAGACCCTGAAAGAGAAGGAATGACTGCCGCATGAAGGTAGAACAATGCTACAAGAAGGAAGAAAGGAACAAATTGTGCTAAAAACGAAAATTGTAGTGCCTAAGCGAGACCTAATAGAAACAGAGAACTCCAAAGCCCATTAGGAAATCATCTAGGCCACAAAAGATAAGAATAAGGCAAAAAAAAGGCAAGAAGGCATTCACCAACAAAATAGAACTCAAACTGTAGTGATGGAAAGAGTTTTTCCAAGGGGTCTCTAATCTCTTTCTAGCTTTTGTCCAAGGCTTAAAAGATGTGATAGAAATTGGAGAAATACATGGAAAAGTTGGTCCAAAATGGAATTGAGGGGCATGGAAGTCAAGTTGAGGGCCTACCCTAGGCTCAGACTATCATTTTTGCTCAAAACAGGTTTAAATAAGCTACTATAGGGTTTCGTGTAGTTACTACAGGAATTACTACAGGATGTCCTAGTTTACTACAGGATCTCATCTAAGGGCATTTTGAGGGTTCCAGAGGTGTCCAAATGGTGGAAAAATGTATCAGTAGCTTGGAAAAGGATGTGGAAGACCTTGTCAAACTAAAAAATCTTAAAGAACCCATCTTGTATAAGGGGAAAAAGGCAGGAATGTACAAATCAGGGAGGAAAATAGGGCCATGAACAAGGCATAATGAGGTCACTAAGTTGCTCAAAGGATGAGCAACACTTTTAGCAGGGGGTAGGATGGGCCTCCAAATTAGACAAATTAAGGCCCATTTGACCATCCTTAATTACATTAAACTTCTCTTTTTCCATTGGATAATGTATTTTTAACTTTCATATGTTCATTAGAAAGGTTTATGGATAACAACATATTTGTGCCTAATATTATTTATTTTTGTGGAATATTGTGAGAATATTGGGCAGAACATGAAGATTTAGAGGAGGAGATAATTTAGGGACTTGTTCCCTACGACAGGAGAATCAATATTAAATATTAAATTAGGAATATATTAAATATTTGGAGGAGGAGATAATTACTGCATAGACTCTAGAGCTTCAATGATTAAGAAAATATAGGAATGTGTTCCATGTCATTTAATGTAGATTCCTAACATTGGGAACCAGATCCACTATTTAAGGGATTTTGGTGGGGAAAACTTCCTCCTTTCATGGGAAATGATTCATAATCATTTTGTATAAGTACCAAGTCGAAGTTTCCTCTAGGAATTGATTTTTATTATTATTCTTGTGGAGAGAACTCGTATTTTTGGAGCTCCACTTATATTTCTTGTAGGGATGTAATTGTATTGATGGAAATAATGAAGAATGGTTCCATGTCTATCTTCTAAATATTGGTAACCTCCATAGGAATCTGATTTTTCTTGGGCTCAGACATCCCAAGAGACTTAGAACCCTTTTGTATCGTTTACTTTTCTTCCTTTCACTTCTTATTCACATGCATATCTTGTTCTTACTCTTTTTCTATTTATGCATTTAGTATTAATGATTTGATGTTGTATGATTGGGTTAAATAGTTGAAGAAAGTTACTTTACAGGATCAAAAGAATAATTTCATGATTGGAACAACTTTGGAAGGTTGTAGTAATCATTGAGCTACTTGGATTAGTTTGCTTATTCCCAAATCTAGATTTCTAGAAGTCCCTTGTGGTAGATAACATTAAATTTATGATATTTTTTTAGATCATGCTAACGAGCTTCAATCAAGTTTATTCCACTTTCATTAGATCCCAAAAAAATTATAGTCAGTAAAAAATTTAACCCCATTACATTTTCACTTGATTAGGTTAGGCATTTGATAGATTTACTAGATCACTAGTTAGCGAATTTCTAAATTTTATACTAGTAATTTTCTGTTATATTTTAGCAGGATTAACATAGGTGTTGTTGAGTGATTCCATTTGGAATGGATACCTAATACATCCTATTCAATAAAAAAAAAATCCTATCCAACTTAGATTTGATTTTCTTGGTCATTCGATGAATTATAACTTGTTGTAGTAAATCTCCAACATCATGCACTTCCAGCATGTATATACATGCCTAGATTTGCTAAAAACTATCGGTTTTGTTCCCTTAGGGATGAATCATGACCCCTATGTTATACGAGAATAGTGTCCACTCATATGCTGCTATTCCCACTAAGATGGGTGGCTATCTTAGAAACAAACAATCAAAGTCAACTATTGATTCCTTTTATGAAAATAGATGAGAGGAGAACCAAGAGGGCCAACCCGAGTCTTGCGCTCGATTTCCTCTCCTTCTTGATAGAGTTTTGCCACTTATTCTTTGTCTTCCCAGCTTCAAAAGGACCTGTAGAATCACAACAACATACTGCTATGCAAGAAAAAAGGATCTAAATTAATAAATAATGTAGGATCAGATGTGCATTAACCATATACATGCATATATAAACAAGTACATAAGAATATGGAAGGAAACAAGAATAGCTTTATTTAGATGAAAAGTAGCAAGAAGATTACAACCATGTGCTCTAACCTAGCATCATCCTCCAGCTAAGAAGCCCTTCTTCACCTCAAGCAAAGCTAGATCACCCAACACTGATAATGTACACCAGAATACCAAGAGCACTTCTCTATAAGATAAAAAATTCCAACCTCTGGATCTCTGTGATGAGGGATCCATATATAGATGATTATAGAGAGGTGAGTCATCTTTTGGGATCTTGATTAGTGTCTTCTCTCTGATAGTTCCTACTTCCACTTGGAGAAT
>APFE030534932.1:0-14560 GCA_000404065.3 Pinus taeda | reverse complement strand
CACCACCAAATTCGACTTCATGGAGTTATAGGTGTCAAAGAAGTCTTTAAATGTTGAGATAAGGTTGTTATTAGCATGATATGGAGTTAGACTCCTATTTGCCTTAGATCTCTAAAAGGTCTAGTTAGCAGTTTGTTACATTTAATAGGTAGTTAAAGTGTGAATAGGTGTCATAAGAAGTAGAATTCGAATTCCCCTCATGTTGGAGGAGGAATATCAACCTTGTAAAAGAATTCTATATATAGGAGAGAGAGCAATGTACTCAGGGTTGGAAATAGATTGAAAAAAGCTCTGATATTTGGCTTTATGTAAAGACTCTGTTTTAGTAATACAAGATTGGCTTTGCTTCTCAGGACTCAGGAGGGATTCGATGTTCAGAATGTGTTGTATTGTTATTTTCCTAATATTTGCAGTGCTATGAATGTGTAATCACTTAGAATTCCCTCATGGTGCTCTAACTTCCTGTATACATTCATAGGTTGTGTGGTCCTATATGTTTTTGGTATGTTCTGAATGTGTTGAATGTTGAATGCCCTGACTTCTATGTAAGGTTGATACCATTGCTATACTGAAATGATATTGACTCCATAAGCCCAATGGATAGTTTCTAATTGTGTTTCCACCACACATATTTTTACATTTGTTTCATAAGAGTTAGCCATCTTATTCATAATCAAAAACATTAATCCTTTGAGAGAGCCCTCTCTGGTTGGGGAGGCTAAGCCTCAGCCTAAAGTAGATTTTAAATAGTTACTTGAGGTCTTCCTGGTCTGCATCCTTCCAGGGTTAGATTTTGAGATAACATTTTGGTGCGTCCGGGAGCCTGAAGTCTATTCATTCCCGAAATTAAGAGGCTGAACTTCTGAAGGTAGCAGAAGCTCAAACATCTTTTTGAGGCTGCAAAACTACCTTGGCGACTCCACACATCAAATAATAAATTGGAAGGTGACCCCATTGCTAGAAGATCAGTAGCTTGATGAAGTTACAAGATGAGTTCCACTGCAAGAATGAATGCCAGGTATGCTCCTATGAATCGGTCTCATATCCCTGGTTTTCCAAATCCTATGCCAAAGGTTGATTGGTTAGATGATCTTCCAATATTCAAAGATGAAGAGAAGGACAATGTTGCTCTTCATTTGGTTAGGTTCCATATGCATGTACACACTCTTAAGGTTCATTTCCCTGAAGATTGTCTCATGAGGATGTTTATGACCCCTTTAGAAGGAAAAGCATGGTCTTGGTATAAAAGTTTGGAAAATGATTCAATATATTCGCTTGCTAGTTTTCATGATGAATTCTATGAGATGTATAAAGAATGTCATCCTTCCTTATTGTTGCTCAAAGATTGTTGTAAACATTCTTTAAGTCTTATTCAGTATTTGGAGGAGTGTTATGATGGTATTGAATTTATGGATGAAGAAATTTTAGAAGCTCTTCATAACAATACATTTCAACACCAAGAAGAAAGTATAATATCCCATGAAATGCAACATGAAAATCAGCAGGGGTCTACTTATGAAATCCATGTTCAATCCTTTGATATGAATGAGAAGATGCAACGAACTTGCCAGTCTTTTGATCATAAAGAGTATGAAATTGATTGCAAACCCCATGAAGAAGTACTAGAAGATAGCTTTTATAATCTTCAGGCAGAGGAAAAGGTTGTTCAATTTTGTGATTCCTTGCAGCAGCTTACATCAATGAATGATCATAATAAGGAGGAAAATTACATTGTTTGTGGGCATCATTCAGAAAAGCAGTTGGATAGCATATCAAAGGAATTTTGTATGGTTGAGGATCAGTTGTTTGAAGATATAGAATGTTATGATGATCATCAAAATAACCATGTCCTCTTTGACCCTATAAATGAATACATGGCAAAGTTTTGCACATCAGTATTTCATTTTCATTTGCATGATGAAGATCATATACATTATAAGTTGATTTGGTCATCTCACTATCATGGTTATTTTGAGGTTGAATGCAGTCAAGAGATTCAAGTGTCAGATCAGATTGTTGATTTGGCTTTATTGGAAATATCATGTTGCTTGACCTAAAGCGGAAATTGCAGCTAGTAGGTAGGTAGGAAAATGCAAATAAGCTCAAGGTTGACCGAGCATTTTTTAGTAGATATAGATTTCTTTCTCCTATAGTGATCATCAAGCTTAAGCCTGAGGTGAAGGCCCAAGAAGCTTGAAGGGGATGCTTTTCAAGCAAATGTTCGTTTGTCATAAGAGGATAAAGCACTGGACCTGTGAGTTCTTATTGTACTACAGGAGCACACTATCCCAAGTGGAGCCACGGTTATCACTTAAGAAGCAATTTCTAAATTGTTCACATCAGTTTGATTTTAAAGGTTAGGTGTTAGTCCGGGTTTAGTTTTTCCATGTTTGCTTTAGTGTCTAAGTCCTAGGAGTCTTGTTCCCTTTGTTAAATATGGTCAACAATCTTGTTTTACCCACCATTGGTCCCACATTTATTCAAAGTGTCATGTGTTAAGGCTATTTCAAAAATTACATGCACTACGAAATCAACTAGGAGTTTTCGTAGCGCAAACTCACGAAAATACACTGTGTGCGCTACAAAAACAAATAAACAGTTCCGTAACTAGGAGATTTCGTAGCGCAAAACACAGAATTTACACTGGTTGCGCTACGAAATCAGGGTTTTGTGCCAAATTTGGTCTAATTGTCTTTTCCATCAAAATTCATTAATTTTTCATCACCATGTGTTAGTCCTTGAACCATGCCTATCACATGCAGCCATTCATTCTCATTATTAGAGTCGTTAGGAGTCTTGGTATGCCTAGGTTGCAAGTTTCAAAAAGATCCAAGTATTCACAGTTATGATTTAGGTTTGGGTTCATGCATGAGAAGCACATTGACAGATGTTCAATTTGAATTCTTTGAAGATCAAGCCAGGCAACTTTCCTTATCCATTGTAAGCGAGGCAACTCTCCTTATCCATTGCAAGCGAGATAGTGATCGAAATTGAGATGGTGCAGGCTTCTTTAATATTCACATTGCAGGAATTCCATGGAGGAGTATACAGAAAGAAAGGAGCCCACAAGACCATTAGTAATTCAAGACACACCCCAGTAGGCTAAAAAAAGGAAAGTTCAGATCAAAGAAAAGATACAAGAGCAATTCACAGGTGAAACAGTCAAAAGAAGAGTAACCAGAAGTCAATTAGCCAAGGAAAATGGGAAGAGAGTGATTGTTAATGAAAGCCCAGCTTCAAAGGGAAGTTTGAATGACCTTCTCCACACCATCTACATAGAAGAGACTTCTTTGGTCCAAGCAGAGCTATTTGAAGCCAACAAGAACAAAACCAAAGGAGTTAAATCTTCCAAAAAGCTTCAATTTGATGACCATATCTTAGAGTTTGTTTTCAAGCCAAGAAGGCCTGTGACTAGGCATTTAAAAGTGTTACAAGAGGTAGAGCCAGAGGTAAGTGAGATAGATTGAGGACCTGCAAATTCAGTTAAGCAAGCCTGAAGGATATACTCAGCTAAGAAAAACTACATAGTAGGTAAGGTTAAATCCTAAAGTTTGGATGTGGTCACCTTTTGAAGTATACTTTGAAGAATGGTATCAGTTTATTCATTTTTTAATAGCCTCGTGGCATATGGAAAATTCATTTCAAAGGAAAGAAAACTCGAAGAAGTCAAATGTTGGCATAAAACTGTGTTTTTGAAATTACACAGCAGTTTCGTAGTGCGCTACGAAACTGCTGTAGGTGCATATTATGAATTAGTGGACCAAATTTGAGAGACAAAGAGAAATCTTTTCAAACGGGAATCTATGAAAAGGATCATTTACAAAGTTTCAACATTCATCAAGGGAAAAACAAGTAGAAGAAGGACATCTTTGAACTCTAAGCTATATGTTATAAAGGTGATCATTATTTCATAACTTGTTTTTACCAGTCAACTTCTAGAAGAGTTTCTGAGCAGTTAAAAACTCATCTCTGAAAAGTGAAAGAGGTTTGCATTCCTAAGGTACTTAAGTATAAAAACCTCTTCCACTTTCTTCAAATCCATTATGATCTGGGAGAAATTAAGGACCAAACTTGCGCTACGAAACTGTTGTAGGTGCAGTTTTTCACAAGCATATTTCTCTGTTTTACACATGTTTTCCAAAGACACATTCTGGGCGGTAGGAAAGGTGTTTCAAAAAACCAAGAGAGGTTTTTGTTCAGAACGGATTTCTTCACAAAAGCCTCCTTCAGTTTTTCTAAATACATGTTTTATAAGAAGATATGATCTCTGTCCCAAGACCTATTTTTTAGGCAGAACAAAACAAGGAACAGTCTCCTAGTTTCTAGGAACAACAAAAGGATGAGTCATCAAGGGCCAGGTGGAGGGTTATGAGCACCACCAAATTTGACTTCATGGAGTTATAGGTGTCAAAGAAGTCTTTAAATGTTGAGATAAGGTTGTTATTAGCATGATATGGAGTTAGACTCCTATTTGCCTTAGATCTCTAAAAAGTCTAGTTAGCAGTTTGTTACATTTAATAGGTAGTTAAAGTGTGAATAGGTGTCATAAGAAGTAGAATTCGAATTCCCCTCATGTTGGAGGAGGAATTTCAGCCTTGTAAAAGAATTCTATATATAGGAGAGAGAGCAATGTACTCAGGGTTGGAAATAGATTGAAAAAAGCTCTGATATTTGGCTTTATGTAAAGACTCTGTTTTAGTAATACAAGATTGGCTTTGCTTCTCAGGACTCAGGAGGGATTCGATGTTCAGAATTTTTTGTATTGTTCTTTTCCCAATATTTGCAGTGCTATGAATGTGTAATCACTTAGAATTCACTAATGGTGCTCTAACTTCCTGTATACATTCATAGACTGTGTGGTCCTATATGTTTTTGGTATGTTCTGAATGTGTTGAATGCTGACTACCCTGACTTCTATGTAAGGTTGATACCATTGTTATACTGAAATAATGTTGACTCCATAAGCCCAATGGATAGTTTCTAATTGTGTTTCCACCACACATATTTTTACATTCGTTTCACAAGGGTTAGCCATCTTAATCATATTAAAAAACATTAATCCTTTGAGAGAGCCCTCTCTGGTTGGGGAGGCTAGGCCTCAGCCTAAAGTAGGTTTGAAATAGTTACTTGAGGACTTCCTGGTCTGCAGCCTTCCAGGGTCAGATTTTGAGATAACAGTAATACTAAAGGTTGTCCATTGTCTGATGCAACAATTGATTTCTCCGAATGACTTGCTGGAGAAGGACATTGGGCGACTCTTTCTGATGAACCATGAGGTTAATGACAACCGAAGAATCTCTGAAGATCCTTGTTGTTCTTATTCCCAATCTGCTTAGTTGAGTTAGTCCCTAATATCGGGCTAACGCTTCCGCCCTGTTGTTCGAAATGTTCTCTAAGCCCCATTCATAGTATAAAATACATTCCCCATTGGCATTGAGGATCAAACCCCTAGCTCCAGCAATTCCTGGGTTTGACTTAGAAGCCCCGTCGAAGAAGAGATAAAAGTTGTTGCATTTTTTAATTCAGCTTGCAAACTCCTCCTCTTTTAGCCTGATTTTCCAAGAGTGAGAATCCTGACTGCGTTGCTCTTTCACCATTCTACTTTTCTGAGCGATGTTATTTTTGTCCAAAATGTAACTTATGAAATTTCTCTCTTCCACACTATACATTGTTGCATCTATGTTGCTTTGTGTTTTGATAGAGATAGTTTCTAGGGCAAGATTTTTGGCCTTATTGCAAATTATTCTTGTAATTGAGCTCTTATTCTTGAAGATTTTCCGGTTCCTTGCTAGCCAAATACGCCAGAGAAGGGTGTTCCATACTCTCTTCACCAGATTGCTCCTTTTATTTTTCCAGGGACAACTTTTTTTCCAGATGTGGATCACTTCCACTATAGAATGCTGAGAGTTCCAAGTTAAGTTATCAGTGGGAGACAAATTTTTCCAACAATCAACAACAAAGGGGCAGTCTACAAAGAGATGATGCATCATTTCTTCAGCGTTGTAACAGTTGGGGCATCGAGATGGACCATTGATACCCCTTTTTTGCAAATTCTCTGCTGTTAAAATTTTCCCTTTCAACAGAACCCATATAAAAAATTTAATTTTTGGAAGTGCCTCTGACTTCCAAACCATTTTCCAATGATTCCATAAAGTCGTGGGGTAGGTGCTATTGCAGAGATACTGGTGGCCCGCTTGGACTGTGTAATTTGATCCGGTTAAGTCCCAAAGAAAGCTATCCCTCTCATTCTTCCTGATGGGAGCTTTACTATGAAGGAGAGACTGCAGAAAGCAAAGACTAGGGTTAAGTTCACTGGGTATAACCAGAAAGGACCACCCTAGCCAGATATGAGATTGTGGATCCCAATTAGAGATTTGGTCCAGGTAATGGATACCCCTATTGTTGAAGAAATTTAGAATAGGAATAGTTTCTTCATGCCTGTTCATTGGTTGTTGTCCCAGGATTTTATCAGCCCCAATATTAATACTAGCTCCCCCCATGGGGACTTTGGATGTATTCTGAATCATGAATGGAATACCTTTTTTGCATAATCTCCAGATTTTTGAAGAGTCTTTGTTGGGAATATCAAAGTCGAGTAATTGTTGTCTGGGTAGGTTCAAGTATTTGGCTTCCAGCACCCTTTTCCACCACGAAGAAGGACCAGTCATGAGCCTCCAAGCGACCTTCCCACCAAATGCTATATTTAAGAACTTAGGAGACCTAATACCAAGACCTCCTCGGTCTTGGGTTTGAATGACATGTTTCCAGCTGACTAAATTGAACTTCCTTTTGTCGTTCTTCCCTCCCTGCCATAGGAAATGGCGGAGAACAGTTTCCATTTTTTGGTGGAAGGCAGCTGGGGCTTGGTATAGAGAGAAACGGTAGAGGGGGAGAGAAGAAATACCTTATTTGAGGAGGATAAGGCGGCCTGCTAGGTTGAGCCACAATTAGCCCCATTGCTGCACCTTCCGCTTCACTTTATCAAAAACACTGTCCCAGGTTCCTGCCTTTAAAGGTCCTAGGCTCACTGGCATGCCCAGGTAAGAGAAATGAGTCCAATCCGGATTGCAGGAAACACCAAAAATATTTGTTATATTGTGAATGACCTGATTTGAAGTGTTCCATCCATATATACAGCTCTTAATCTAGTTGACCAAGCCTCCAGAATACCCCATAAATTGATCAAGAAGTTTCTTGAACCTCCTTGCTATTGTAGTGGAGGCTCCTCCAATTAGCAAGGTATCATCGACAAACTGTGAGTGATTGATGTTCTTGGCTCCATTCCCAAATTTGATTCCAGTGATGAGGCCCACTCTTATATTGTAGTCAAGAGCTTGACTGAAAGATTCCACCATAAGGATAAAGAGATAGGGGGAGAGGGGGCAGCCCTGTCTAAGGCCCCAAGAGGATTGAAAGGCTTCACCTGGTCTGCCATTGATTAGGGGGGAAATCCAGGGCCCAAAGATGCAAGCAGTGATTAGGCTAATGAAGGGCAAGTCAAACCCCATCTTTTTTAGAATAGCTATAAGGAAGGAATGCCTAACTTTATTAAAGGCATTGGCCAGGTCAAGTTTGAGAATAAACCCTTTCTCCTTCCTAGAGAGGCTCGAATGAATGGCTTCTTGCACTAGAAGGATGGAATCAGTGATTTGCCTGTTGGGCAGGAAACCTCCTTGGTTTTCAGAAATCAAAGAGCGAAGGAAGGGTTTAGGGCGATATGCTAGGATTTTGGACAGAATTTTATAGGAGGAATTGCAGAGGGAAATGGGTCGGAATCGAGAGAAGGAAGTGGACCGATTTTCTTTAGGGATGAGAGCGATGAGAGCGAGAAAGGTGGCGTTGGTGTAACCACCTATTTTTCCCTTTCTCCAAATCCATCTAATCATCTTGATCGGGTCCTTTTTTATTAAACCCCAGAACGCCCTGTTGAAACAAATTGGGAATCCATCAAGCCCGGGAGCCTTATCGAGATGCAGATTCCAAATCGCTCTTCCGATTTCCTCTTCTTCAATTTCTTTATTTAGGCTGTCATTCATCTCCTTAGTGATTCCTTTAGGTAAATGTTGGAGCAAATCAGTATAATCCTCTTCTCCTTTAGCTTCAGTTAGGAGGTCTCTATAATGCTCGGAGGCAGCCTTTCTAATGGCCTCTTGGGTGTTGTGCAGATTTCCTTCAATGTCCAAGATAGAGCTTACATTGTTCCTGAGCTTTTGAGTTGTGGTCTGTTTGTGGAAAAAAGTTGTATCTTTATCTCCTTCTTGGAGCCATAGTTGCCTAGATTTTAAACGCAATTTGGATTCTTCCTCCCTGTTTATGTGGCTCATTTGTGAATAGAGAACGTTTTCTTGCTCCTTATTTTGCTGAGAAAGACCATGTTCTTCTATCCTTCGTTGGACACTCTCTAAATCATTCTTAATTTTATTTTTAGCCTCCTTAGGATCCTTGTAGTTCTCTTTTGCCCATTCCTTAATCGCTTGTTTGGTTCTTCTTAGTTAAGTCTCCCAAATGAAGCCTAGGGAGCCTTCTACATGTTGGATCCAAGTCCTCTGAACAATTTCTCTAACTGTTGGGACCCAATTCCAGAGGGGACTGTATTTAAAAGGTATAGGTCCGACGGGGCAATGAGCTTCCAGAGTGAGAGTAATAGGGTAGTGGTTGGAGGCTGAGGTAGTAAGGACGTTGGCATAACCTACTGAAAAGGAAGACAGGAATGAAATATTGATTAAAAACCTGTCAAGCCTCTCCATTATATTGCCAATGCCAATCCTATGATTGCTCCATGTGTACCTGCGGTTTTTAGGAGCAACATCCACTCATTCATGTTATTGACTGATAGCCTCCAGTCGGCCTCTAAAGGGATCTGGTGTGAAACACCCTCCCCTTTTTCGTTGGCATGTAAGACAAGATTGAATTCGCCTGCCAATATGATGTTTGAGTTTGACTCCCCATCGATGCTAGCCTTAAGATCATCCCAATAGATTTCCTTTACTCTGAAATGGTTGGGGGCATAAACATTGTAGATGATTACAGTTTGATTATTTGTTCTGCTGTCCAGAGCAGTTCTAATCCAATGCTGGTGAAGAGTTGTTGAATTGCAATTCCATTTTCTATGGTCCCAAATGGTGGCGATTCCTCCAGAAGCTCCTGTTGAGTCGTTGGTGCATCCTTTGTATTATTTCTGCTTATCTATTATTCTTCTCATTTCTTGTTGGTCTTGTTTTGCCTCATGTATCAACAAAATGTCTATATTTTCATTATGAGCTAAATCTCTAAGGGTTGCGACTTTAGAGGGTTGCCCTAAACCCCTACTGTTCCAAGACAAGATTTTCATCATTGGATACTTGGCGTGCGGAGAGGTGCTCACCTCTCTTGGTATTTTTGACTTGCCTCTTTATCTTGGTGCCCCAAAATAAAAAATTCTATTGGAGTTTGCGTTCCCATGGCTATGTCTTTCTGAGCGTTCTCATCCCTGTGCTGCTTAGCCGATTTTCTACTAGGTCTAGGTATTTTATGATTGTCATTGGAAGTTCCATGGTCTTTAGAAGAGCTTCGGGTTATCCTAGAGATGGGTGGTTCAAGGGAGGCCTGCGATGAGAAAATCTGGGAGGGGAGTGGATCTGAAAGCTCGGGTAAGACCAAGGGGGGCAAGGGAGGTTCCTCAGAAGGAGGCTCAAGGGAAGAAAGGGCTAGAAAGGGATTAGAAGAGGTGGGGAGTGGCAGATCAGGAGTGGGGAGGGAAGATGGAGGGGGTAGGAGGATGAGGGATGCGATACAGAGGGAGCGGGAGGATCTGATTCCGAGGATGGCTTTGAAGGAGGGGCAGACTTCTTCTTTTTTACTGTTTCCCAATGGCCTTCTTGTTCGCCGCTCTCTGCATCAACAAGTTTAGAACATCTATTGGCAAAATGTCTGTATTCATGACATACCTTACATTTAAATGGTATCTGCTCATAGTCCAGTTGCTGGACATGGCTCCATTAGTCCACTTTCAAGTTTATTGCTCCGGGAAGTCCTTTGCCAAGATCCACTTCAACACAGATCCTTGCGCAAGCCTGCATGTTTTCCTTTGGTTCACTACGATCTATGTATTTTCCAATAGCATTCCCAATGGCACGAACAGACTCATCTCCCCAACAGTGGAGAGGGAGATGAGGGAGACGAACCCAAACCAAAACAGCACTAGGGACGTCTAGTTCGGGATCGAAGTCTGGGGTCCATTTGTTGAGGTAGAGGCCCCTAGAGTCCATGAAGTAGGGCCCATTCCTGAATATTAATTCCTTATCCCCTTTGGATTCAAAATGGAATGTGTAATAACCTTTTCCACAAAACCTATTGGATATTTTCCCTTGAATCTTGTCGGACCAATTTCTTTCAACCCATCTTTGGACTGTTCTGGGAGAGGGCCAGAGGCCAGTAAATTGACGTATTAGTCCTTTTTCAGCATGAGATAAGGTTGCCATGCAAGGCAGGACTAGAGGTAGTTGAACTTCCTGAAGTACATCCAATTTCTTAACGAATTTTATTAATGCAGGTCTGGGGCGTTATGGAGGGAGGGACTTCACAAGATCTAAGAAGGCTTTTTGAGGGTCGACTCCTTCCTGGGAAAAATCCGAAGGGGCCATGGTAGGAGGCCAAGGCCCAGGTGGCCGCGAAGCCGGAGAGAGGGCACAATCTCGAAGGGGCGCGCGCATGCCAGAGCTCCGATCCTGAGCGGCAACGCAAAAAATTGAAACATGGAGATTAGGGTTTGATCGATATTATGAGGTTAGAGTTTGGGATAAACCCTGGTTTATGGAAAAGCTTTGAGATATGCAATCTAAAAACCCTAGCATGATCAATGTGAATATGTTCAAAGCACTTGTGACAGAGTTGATGAAGCCCTAAATGGGATAGTCTCTATTAGGCCTGGTAGTTGGTGAAGTTGGTTGAAATATTGAAGGCAACATTGACTTATGGATAAGAGATGGTAATGACTCTTGAAGGTTTGTTCAAGAAGGAGTTGATCTCCTCTCGTTAAAAGATAAGTACCTTTAGATTTATGTAACCGCCTTGTGACTCTATTCCCATTTGGGTTTATTGTTTTGATTATTACTTATACTTCCTACATGTATATTTGATGGATACTTCTAACATCTTGATGAGATGTGATAAGTGGATCCTTCTTAACGATCATCTAAGATGCAGAAAAATATGGCTATTGCAGGAAGAGAAGAGCTATAGTTTCCCATGATGAGGAAATTAACAATATGTTACAAGTGCCTATGTTAGATAAGAGGGTGCACAAGTATTACAATACTACAAGATATATATGATGTATTGTTTCAATGTTATGTTTCAACTGCAATATTGGATGGCAAGGTAAGCCCTAACGTATGATGAGAATGTCTTCTTCACAGATGGCTCATGCATGCATATGAAAGTGTGTTTGATTCATGGTACTTATGATGAGATGGTGCACTTGATATCTTACATTCTATTAAGTCATGGTAAAGTCACTTAGAAACATTGATTTTTGATATGTTGATATACTTAATATTTGGAAAATCATCTCACATCTTACACATGATGGATTTCATAAGAAGGCTAGCTCATTGTTTTTTATGTATGGTAGCTGAATTCGATTGTGATAAGCAATGTAACCATGGTGATAGAAGTATAACAATAAGATTTACATTCATGATCTTCTTGTTGACTTTGTTTAGGTTTTGATAAGCTTAGTGAATTGGACAATGTGATAAATCCATATGCCCTATCTTGATGATTGAGTAATATAATAAAGAAGTGATGTAGTAATTATGATCTTTGAAGTATGATGATAAACCTGTCAGTTGCCCTAATCATATGACTATAACTCTTGATGAAAAATTTGATTTTATGTGATGATGAAATAATTGATGCTAGCATGTTATAATGATGATGGATATAGTTTTAGAACCTGGTGTAGTTGGATTTCATGATCTAACAATTTTGTTGATGCTTGACAATATTATAGACATGTTGATGACTTGAATGATGATGACTAAAGTGGTTTCTCATTAAGAGGGAGTCTCTTCATAAGATCCCTACACCTATATTCATTTGCACTAAATGTGTAGAAGATTATTTATTGTTGAAGTTTTCTGACATAAATAGACAAATATTTGATGTTGTTGGTATGCAACAAGCTCTGGTCTTACAAGAGGGGGTTTCTCTTAGTCTAAGCCCCAACTGCATGGAAGAAGACTTAAGAGTGTGGTTATAGGCCTCCAATCACATATAAGAAAGCCTATGGGTGCAATTATGCTTGTAGGTCACAAAACTGAAGCTTTATGTAAAATCGGAAGTGCACTTGGAGTATGACAATCCTAAAAACATGGAACAAATAATAGAATGTGTTAGACCCCTATACTACTAATGTACCCCCTTATTGTTATTAGTACAACCCACTTATTATATTGATGTACCCATGTAGTGCCCATATTGTTACTATTGTGCCCCATAGAAGCTCACTATTGTTATTATTGTGCCCTTACATTATTATTGTTATGTCGCTCTGATTATGTTATGACCTCCTTAACTCCTTATTATAGAAAGGAGTTCCTTCATTTGTATCATCCAGAATTGTTCATTTATGTAATGTAAAGGAGGTTGCCCCCTCGAAGAGGCTGAATTCTAAGGCGTTCAACTATCTTTTCTGTCTTTTTGTGAGCTGGTTTCATAACATTTGGTATCAAAGCTTTGGATTCTAGGGTTTCGCTGCTCCAAATAGGTCGTCATGGCATTTTCACTATAAATTTTTTTTCCGCGACGTTTCAGAAGATAATAAAAAAAAAAAACCCATTTGAGAAGAAATTGCGTTGAACCTCAAGTCCGAATTTCAGAGCTTTTAGCACTATATTTGCGAAGATATGATCTAAGGAAGTTGGTCTTTTCGCAGACTCCTGAATTACATTCCAAATAGGTGACCTAGGGAAAATCGTCATAACTTTTTCTCTGAGCATTGGATCGAAATTTTGTAAGAAGGTGCAGAAAGAGGACGGACTGTAGCTTCTTCTATATATTTTTCAGAGCTAAAGGTCGAAACAGTTACTCGTGGAACGTCGTACAAGTTCGCTCTATTGAACTAGTCTATAATCAGGTCACTATGGGAGATTTCGCATAACTCTTCCTTCGAGAATCCAATTTGGATCAGACTGGTGGCATTGGAAAGAGGACACAAAGGGCTACTATAGATCACAATTTCAGAACTTAAAGATCTGAAAGTACAGAGTTACAGTCGTTTCAAGATCGAGCTCCTAAAATCAAGAAAAAGCAAGATGAGGAAAGTTTGATGGCAAGGATCCGATAAATTGGATACTTCAGATGGAGCAATATTTTGATCTACATGGTGTACCACTGTTACAAAAGGTATGTATTGAATCTTCATATTTAGAACCAGATCATTTTTATGATATGAAGGGCTTTTTTCTTGTAAACAACCTGTTACGTGGTCAATTTTCACAGAGGAAATGATAGCACATTATGAGGATACAAAGAGCAACACTTCTTTAGAGCAACACCACAATAATTGGAAAGAGTAAAAGGGCTTTGTGACATAGTGGAAAGCAAAATTATGGAAACCGGGAAGCATACCCCTCACAACTATAAATATGGAAGTGTTGTTTCTCCTAGCCTTCCACAACCTACAAAGGTTACACCACAACAATTGGAAGAAAAAAGAGAAAAAGGGCTTTGTTACGATTGTGATAGAAAATGCACTAAAGGTCATAAGTGTGCTGAGAAGAAATTATCTTACATAGAATATGAAGAGGAGGAAGAAAGGGATCAAGAAACATCAAAAGAAGAGGATATACGCCAGGACCCCACCACAGAGAAAGAAGAAATGAATCAGACCATATCTTGTAAAGCATTGGCAAGAATTACCACTCCTCAAACTCTCAAGATAGAAGGACATATCAAGAAGAAAAAGGTGCAAGAAGTGAAAGATCACATCGAGGAAGAAGAAATGAATCCAACCATATCTTGTAATTCATTGGTCGAAATTACCAGTCCTCAAACTATCAAGATAGACATATCAAGAAGAAAAATGTTCAAGAAGTGAAAGATCACATCGAGCATCAAGAAATGAATCCGACCTTATCTTGTAAAGGATTGGAAGAAATTACCACTCCCAAAACTCTAGAGATAGAAGGACATATCAAGAAGAAAAAGGTTCAAGCAGTGAAAGATCTTATCGAGCATCAACAACAAGTTCTCCAACTTTTAAAGGATAACGCCACTTCGGTGCAAAATCAAACGAAACAACAGGTAGATCAACATCATAGTGAAAAAATGTTTTGATGTAGGTGATTGGGTATTTTTACTGGCTACATCTCAAGCAAGCTATTTATGAGAAGGAAATGTTGGCAATACTACATGCACTTAAAAAATGGTGACCTTACCGAATGGGAAGACTCTTCAAGGATGAGGATGTGGAAGCAATGTTTTGTGCTATTTCTATTATCCAACTAGATTGGATAAACAAAGCAAGGGATGAATGGAAGAAGGACGAAGAAGTACGGCCACTTATTCAAAAGTTGCA